>NW_017547179.1:2165575-2197697 GCF_001854935.1 Bemisia tabaci
CGTCGGGGGCCAATTCGGCAACGGGCACAAGCGTTCACCTTGCGGCGGTGGCGCGGCGTGGAACACACGTGTATCTCGCGCCTGATTATGGCATTGTCACCGGGATCGGCTAAACGACTGAACTCGACTTGACTCGACTCGGTTCGCCTCGACTCCGGAGATCGCCCGGGGATTAATAAGAGGAGAGACGTAGCGCCGTCGTGAATGCCCAGTAATGAACAGCTGTTCCCACTTGGACTGCCACTGAAACTCCCGAGTACTCCCAAATGAGGATAGGTGCGCTTCCGCTCCCCCCCCCCCCCCCCCCCCCNGCTAAGCGGAGCCGCGTGCCGTGGCCCGTGCCTCCGTCTCCCAGCTTCCGCGCAGCATCCGCACTGCGTAGTCGTTTATTACTGATAGGACCCATCGCCCGCCTCCAGCAGCGAACGGCTTGTTTGAGGAAGGGCCTAACTGCCGAAAGTCAAGTTCGGAGAAACCGTGAAAAAACTTGGTATCCTCGACAACTGAACTGCATTCTGCAGCAAGGTACTACAATTTCTGGCCCGTGCGCTAGAACACCTACTTGAATTAGTACATTTCGTCGCTCCTCTAACGCAAGGGAGTGTCTTCATTTCCACGGACCCAGTAAAAATTGAACAGTGATTTGCCTCGTATTATCTTCAATATGGGGACTAGGTCATGATCGACGCCAATCCTGAGCGGAGGGGTTCAAAAATCCCGATGGAATTGAATTCGCGGAAAAGAAAGCCAACCTTGACCACTATAATGATACCTCGCCCGCGGTACGGGACAAGCATGATGGTTCAGTAGAGCCATTTCGTCTGCAAACCGTTTCCACACGCCACGCGTAATAACTCTCTTCATCAATAGCATTATTCGACTGAAAATTACTCTGCCATGCTATGGAAAAACGTCTTATAAAGATCGAACGCTGCAAATTTCTTATAATAAGATACGAGTTTCCGGTAAATTTTGCGGAAGATTTCATTACCATAGTAATGTGGTAGATTTGAATTAAAATTACCAAAACAAATAGTAGGGCAATTTTCAATGATGACCATTCAAACCTGATAACATTCAAATAAGTGTTTAGTTTTTTCATTTTCTGAGAGTACCCGCTTACACTTAAATGAGAGCGAGTGAGCTCGCTTTAGAATTTTTTAATATTTCATCATATGGTTGTATTTGACCCCACGATTAGTTTTTATTACCAAGAAAATGAGCATCTAACGTTTTTAATTCGCATGAAACCGTAGTTCTTCATGGCTTAATATAAATTTGGCAACGCTTATGGACTCCACGGCTCTGTCATTACATTAGATTTACCCAACCTTTCGGAGAGTCTATCTAACGAGATACCAGATACTAACAGCAAATTTCCCGCAACAGGCAAATGAGCAACAACCGACGATTAAGTCGCTCGCATATATTGACAGTGTGATGAACACATATCCCTTTCTGTTAATACGTTTGGAAATTAGGTGCCATCCCAAATCTGCCCTAGATCCTTATTTGAACTTCACTCGTGATCGTAAATAACTCAGGTGACAGATACATGGAATGGAGCGATTCTACAGAGAGTGAAAACTATGCAAACAACACTTCATAATCCATATTACCCCTGTGCGGCAGGAGGCAGGTAGGAGGCTCTTTGATTTGATTCGAGGAAGACTAAACGGAGGTTGCGTTGCAGATTCGCTCAATCAATTCTGAAAAGGTCATTAGTTTAATATCTCAGAACGCCACTGCCATGTAGATGGATGTTTGATGCATGCATCGAAACCGGAAAAAAGTGACAACGAATTACGTCACTCGTTACTCGAAAAATTGGACGCATTTATGCTAAAAGGAACTATGTTGCACACAATCCATCTCATTTTTCTTTAATAATTTACTCTTCTCAAAAAACGATTAACTGACGGAGAGCTTTAATAAAACTGCTCAAACCGCAATAACGCGACTCTGCTCCACCGAGATTTACGGTTTCTTGATTGAATCAGTAGCTGACGGGTGGAAAATTGAAAGCGCCTGCCCCTTCAATCTGCTCGAGAGAAAAATGGCTATAACAGCCACCGAATCAGGAAGCTGCCGTGGAAAATCAGAAAGCAACGCAGTGAAAAATCATAAACCGCACGAACATTAATGACTTTTGAACAACAGAGGTGGGAAATCATTCGAACTGCAACCTTTCTGTGTTACGAACCCATAGAAGAACGCTACACGCGAGAGGAGAGACACATTCTTAAATGCCCACAAAAATCTACCAGAATTTACTATGTAAGTACTTAATTCGTCGTTTTCCGAACGAAAGAAAGTAACTGGATTCCAAGGTTGCAAAATTAACTCAAACAATTCAATTTCTTGCAAGAAAAGACCTGCGAAATTCCTGTCGAGAGGGAAACGTCGAATTAGGACACAAGACATGGACCGTTGCCGAGACTGATAGAGGCTGGTGAGAACGAACTTTCGCAGGAAAGGGTGAGCGACTGAGCATGTTGGAATTACAGCGCGCAAAAAAGTGAAGAGCCGCCACTAAAAATACGCCGAAAGAAGGCGAAATCACGATTGTCGGGCTAAACAACTGCGATTCTCCTTGATTTCGTCTTGATCTACTTTTTTACCCCGCAGGTTTTTTGACTAATAATAGGTTGAGTTTCGTTTGTTCTTCTCCTTCCTTTTTAGCGAACGGGAAAAGGGTTATTGGGCATTGATGCCGGAGTCTGGCGGGAGCCTTGTCTGGTGTCGCGTCGGGCCGAACAAACAATATAGGCCAGCAAGTCAAAGGATTTGGGATTCCGGGCCACTTCAAAACCTAACTTCAATCAATTCATTTCGCGACCGCGACGAGACGCGCGGTTCCCCCTCGCTACGCGCCATATCTCGAGGGTTTCCCAAAAATAAATTCCGTCTAAATGTGCTCTGACGGCGTGCGAATTTCCGAAGAATATTATCACAGTTGTGGTCTCTACGGTGCAAAAAAAAAAAAGATATAAAAGTTGTCTGCAAAATTCGAGATTCATTTTTTATTCTCGTTAGGTGTTGAAAACGTACGTTCACCCAACTCTTAAATGGATCACATTTTGCAATAAGGAACCACTATTTCTGGCTCATTTTAGAAACAACATATGAATCATCAGTTTCCCTATGCAGAAATGTGCTTTTATAAAAGAGCCAGAGTTTGTGGTTCCTTATAGCAAAATGTGATCCATAATATTCTTTTGGAAAACAACTCTCTTTCCTTACTTGTTGCTCGTTACATATTCGCTTACCTTTTTTATCATACTAATTCCTTCCTTCTAAATATAACTAAGTAAATGCTGCTAGAACGGAGTTCCTTTTCTCAAAGTTGAATTATTAGTTTAGCTAACTTTTGTCTCGATACATAATTGCGGCTTCAGTAAGAAAAAAAGAAGATTTAATTTTGTAATGCCTTTTTTGAACCTAAATGTTCCAAAAAAGGAGGATAAGATTTTTGACAGTTATAGACAAAAATAATCACAACCAGAGTAATATTTTACACTATGTACATAGTTATTTGTTACATTCTCATTTGAACCCGGGATTTGGTACCTTGGATCAAATCACGCCCACTGAAGGCGTAAATAGACACAAAATTTGAAGCACTTGACGAAATGAAAATATCATACCCCTACTAACTGATTTGTTTTCACGAAAAAAAAGGAGAAGAAGAAAGGCAAGGGACAAACTCTCTTCCGTTTAGATTGCACCGAGAGCTGATAAAGTGGTATAAATATTTCAGCACGTTCACGAATAATTATTAAGGATAAAGGAGGATAATAATTTATAAATTTACAAACACCACCACTAACAGAAGGGGAAAAAAAACAAGAAAGATGGATTTCAGAGTTAAAGGCCCTTCTCTGGCGAGGCCCTCCCTTGCTGGAAGAACCCCTGCGGCGAGATTTGGCGTGATCGCGGCTCCAGTGCGCGCACGAGTGTGGTCGGTAAAATAAACAAACAATAAAAAGACGGAGGGGGAAAAAAATAAAATAAATTATAAGATAAAGGACTTAAGTTACGCAAAGCTTGAATTGATAACGTTGTGAAAGAGGGTGGAGGGTGGTTGGTACCCTTCCGAGTTGTGGTGCGAGGTTATTTTCAGTCGCTTAAAAGTCGAGGTCGCTGCCAAGTGAAGCCGCCGCGGCACCTCGCTTGTCGTCTGTCTCCACTACAATCCACTTTCGGCCTCAGTTGTACAGGATCCAGACAGACATTGCGCTAAGTGAAGGTCAGGATCTCATTCACAGGGTGGATTTCACTTTTGCAATACTGCCGTGCTGAGGAAAAACGCCGTATGAGCCTTCAGACGTTGCTATAACTCCTTCGACAAAAAACGGATGTTCCCGGAAAATTGTAGATACTTTCTCTTCAAAATTTTTAGACAATTTTGTTCCCGATTCTATCTAAAATACCTAAATATTTCAAGGGAAGATATGCATAATTTTCTTCAAAAATACGTTATGTTCGGAAAAATTTGGCAACTTCGTATCTGACTATACATTTACCTCTGTCTGGATAGTTTATAAATAGTAATACTCGATAGAATCCTTCCAAAGCGAATTTCGGGCAATTCGAGGTAAAATATTCTCTTATGAAAGGAGTTGTGCTTTGTTAAACAAACCAAAAAGATTCACCGAGAGCCGAAATATTTTCAAAAACCACCAGTTTAAGCTTGTCAATGCTGTTCTATTAAGGCCGTTGTCGCGGATGTTGGTAGGTAAAAAAAAAATCGGAAAGTTGCACCATTAGTACCGACATATGTGTCATGATGCATTGTCCACCTTATCACTTCGAAGCTTTTTTAAGTCTTCATTCTTAACTTGCTGTCAAGGCTAACCTTATCTCTTCGGCACACAAATACGAGCACGACCAGAATTACTTAGTACTTACACGCATACATTAGTGCACGAACTGGTACTTGGAGAATGAAATACGCAGTGTTCTGGATTAGTCCATCTTGATAAGAAAAAAAGAAGAAAAAAATATGGAAAAATGAGAACCAACAAAAAGTTCATGGTGTAAACGGCATGAAACCATGCTTGAACGAAAGCTAAACGAAAGTAAGAATATTTGACTATTCGCCTGGGCATTTGAGAAAATGCCTGATTAGACTATTTGCCTTCGACACATATATGTATCTCCTTGAAATCTTCGGTTTATAGCTTAAATTGCGAACAAAATTGTCTAGACAATCAGAGGAAAAATAATCAGAATTTTTCCAGTAAATTCGGTTTTTATTGAAGTAAATATGGCAACGCCTGAATGCTCTTACGGCGTTGTTCCTTGGCACGGCAGCTGAGTCCTCGGACGTGGGACTCGGGACTGGGAATGTGCGCGTCTGCGCATGCGTGGGAGATGGGAATGCAACCACCCGAGCAGATCCCAAGCTTCGATTGGAGCCCAAGCCCACGGCCGGGGCCCAATCCAAGCTCGGCAAATTGAAAACCAACATGGAAATTCAACTCAACAAAGAGAAATCACGCCATCTACCTCTTTAATAGTCTGTCATCTGGGCGTCTCGCCGATTCTCTTCTTTCGTGGGGCGCATGACCCCAGAGGCAGATCTAGCAATTAGGCAACACCGGATTCCCTCCATTTAAACCTATGTTAAAAAATCGATTCTTGTCGGAGTGTCTGGCTCCTCCGAGAATCTATACATTTCCATAGGTTTAAATGGAGAGAAGCAATGCTGCCAATTTGCTAGATCCGCCAATGCATGACCCTGCACTTGGAGGGGAAGGCGCACAAGGGCAGTTTTTGCATTTGAAGAAATTCGCGGTTGAAGTTCCAGAAATCTATGGAGCATGGGGGCGTAAAGAAAGTTCAACCTTACTTTATACTGCTTAAAAATTAGATTTCAGTACTGAATTTTCCGCAGAATATATTTTAAGCTATAGTTTTAATTGAAATTATTTGTAAGTAATACGTCGATTTTTTCAACAAATGTTCTGTGCGTGCGTCTTGTCCTCCAAGCCCCTGAAATACCCTAGAATTTCTCTTAAAAACATGTCCTCTTGAACTGCGAAGAAAAATGTTTCTGGGATGAAGAAACCTGCTCGAACTAAGCGACTATACATATTCTTATTTAGGAGGAAGTGTTCTTGCGCCAATTCAAGAATCTTCCGGCTTGAAACCAGGTCACTTTAAAACAATAAGCACAAAAAATCGTGCTGGATTTGACAGGAACTATGCCTATCAAGAAGATGAAAAGTTTTTGATTTAAATTTTGTCAAACCGTACTGGGAAAATAAGAAAATCTGAGATAAGTATGCACTGAAGCACTTAGGACCTTCTTTTCCTGCACTCATCCAAGTTCGCTACCAACTCATTTTTGAAAAGTAAATGGATATTTTTCTTGGGATAATTTTCTAGATCCAGAAAGTTAAAGTCTAAGTATTGTACTACTTCTACGACTAATACGATGCATCGGGAATTTCGTTTAATGCATTCATGTCAACGGTCCTAGACATGCTGAAAACGTGAGGAAAATAACGTGGTCTCCTGTGCGAAAGAGCGTTACTCCATTTCAAGGCTGCAAAATTGACTTGGGCAATTGATTTGTTTTTCAAAAATGTACCGGTGCGATTTTATCCAAAACTTGTCTGAATTTTGCATGAAATATGAGGATAAATCAGTGAAATTTTCAGTTGGGAGTGACAAATATTCTCCTGGTTAATGTGCAATTTGCGAGGGGAAACTCGTCAACAATGAAATGGAGCTACGTTCCTTCGAGAAAGAGACGACGATAAGTGAGGGCTCGGAGTGCGGCAATTATTACCGGTTAACGATGAGCAGTAATGACGGGTTATTTCAGAGAGTGACAACGCCTGAAAAATTCGAGTACAGGAGCCGTTTTACAGTTGTTTTACGAAAACTAATTCTAAGAGTTGAAGACAACAAATTAGTGGCTGTCTAATCACCTATACTAACGTGATTATGAGCCGAGCGTAACGTAGGAAACACGCAACCTATCAGCGATGGATCGAGTTCATGAGGCTGTTTAAATTTCGGAGAAATAAAATACAAAAACGACAAGCGAAAAATTCAGCATTCCTCGCCTCGGCAGTTAACACAGAGTACACACAAAGAACACAGAGTACGGAGTTTTTGATCATTTTTTCAATCATTTTCAGTGTTAAATAACTGTACCTAGTTGATATTTGAGGAGCTTCTTTAACACTATTTGAGGGGAGTGTTCATAAATTACGTCACGTACTTTTCCGCTATTACTGCCCCTTCCCTTGTAACGCTCTTGTGACATAGATCTAGAGCACGTAAACACAAAATGGTCCAACGCTCTCCTCAACCCCCCCTCCTCCCCCTGGAGCCTTAAGTAATGTATGAACGATCCCCGAGAGTTTTCTACTTTAATTTTACATTTTACGATTTTTTTTTTAAAAAAATCCAAAAAATGGTTCTTGAAACGAACATTCTGACAGTTTGGTTGCAACAATCCAGGGTTGCCATCCAAATCTAGAAAATAAAATTCCATGATTTCCTTGGCAAATTTTGGTGAAATTCCCTGACAACTGAAGACATGTCAGATGGTCAAAAAGACATAAATAGAAATAGTTTTCGGGCAAAACTTGTTGTTTGAAACAACAAACCCACTCTAGAGAGCAAATAAAGGTGATAATCAATTTTTCCCTAACATTTTCGTCATTTTCCATGACATTTATAGGTTCTCCCTGAATTTTTAAAATTCCCTGACCTTTCCCGGTATTCCCTGACTGTGGCAACCCTGACAATCGTTAGGGCTATATGTCGTATTTGACGAGGACGACACGTCATGAAAAGCGTCGACAGAAGTGACAACGTGCCGCGAGGTGGACGAAAACAATTATTCGGGCCGGGGCCGGGAATATTTCCGAGCGAAGATAAATGGAAGTGGGTCAGGACTCGCTGAGGTTCGGATTCTCGGCTCCAAGTCGGGCACGGTGACCCTGCGGGCGATTCTTCTTGTCGGTCGCCGGTCGCGAGTCGCGTCGCGGCGGCGGCGGCGGCGGGCGTCCATCGCGTCGCGGCGCGGTGCGTCTAGCAGCCTCGCGGTCGTCGCGACTATAGTCTGTCCCAGATACGAAGAGCTCTGGAAAATCGGAATAATTTGCACGATGTAGAAGCAAGGTATCGTTCGTTCTATTGATACCCGTCTAATCACCGAGCCAACCCCGCACCGCACAGAGGGCTGGTTACGAGCTCCGCGGCGCGGCGGCGCCTTGCGTCGGGAATCCGCTCCTGGGTCCCGGGGAAAACCGGCCTCGTGCATCGCGTTAGTTCAGATGAACACTATCTAGCTTCTTATTGGTGGATGGTAATCAATCAATAAGGGATATAACGCAGTCCATTCTGTGCTTAATTCGCACTCGCATTCTGAACTTTACTGGAGGTAAAAATGGAGGTAAAACCTTTGGCCAGAGGAGCGACGATTAATGTCAATAATCAGGGATTTAAATCGCCTATCCCGGTCTGGAAATGCGAAGGGAGTATGCGTTGCCTCGAGGTGGCTTGCGACCCTCTGTGCGACGCATGTGAGAGGCGACGAGATGACAGGTGACGAGGGTCGAGGCACCCCAACCCGCCAAATAGTGCTAATTACTCTGATTTTCCAGAGCTCTTCGTATCTGGGACAGACTATAGCCGCCTCTCTCGCTTTCACCTTTCATCGCTGATGCAAGCGACCTTTCATCGATGACGCAACCGCGCCGTCTTCGCGGCTCTCGTCGCCCTCGCCGCTGCCGCACCATGGATCCAGTCAATGGGAGGGGTCGGACAAAATTTGGAAACTTTAAACGTTTATAACTCCGTTCATACAAAACTTTGAGGTTCTAAATGTGGTTTCATGGGTTTTCTGGTAAAATTTTCTTCGTAAAGCACCCCTTGAAATGTAAAATGCGACGAAAAATACGTAAAAATTTGCAGTTTCAGTCGAACATTTCATGTCCGATCTCTCTAGTTGACTCGATCCACTGTGCGCCGTCCTCAGGAAAAACGCCGTATGAGCCTAAAGCCGTTGCCGCATTTTCTGCTGTAATATGCAGATTTTCGAGGGAACTTGTGTTCACTTTCCTCCGTTCTCGGCGAATTTCATTCGCAATTCGATCTATAGTACCTGGAAATTTCAGGAAAAAATATTCGTCAATGTCCTTTGAAACAAGTATTTTAACGGAGGCGATTTGGCAACGGCTGAGGGCTCGTACGGCGTTTTTTCTTAGCACAGCAGGTCGGGTCTCCTCGCTGCAGCGGCCATTTTCACTGCACTGCCTGCGGTCCTAAAGAGAGGGCAGGTTGTTCAACTTCATGAAACTACTGGCGTTAAAAAATACACTACTTTTAAGAATGAACCAATCTCAGTATAATTGATTAAGTTCTTTGGAAAAAAAAATGTTTCTTCAAAAAAAAAAAAAAATCGATCCGATTGAAGTGTCCGCTGCAAACATCGATTTCTTCGGTTTTTGCGTACGGTATATCGGTGCATTAAAACTCTGATTTTCCGACCAATGACGGATGGAACTGTGAGATTTTCTTTCAAATTGGCAACGGAGCTTTCGAGATGAGATACTGAACGTTTAATAGCGTCATTGTGGCTGGATGGAAGTCTCGGCAAACTTCCTCGACTCAGGAATTTCCACAAGATGCCAGGTAAACCATCCGCCCGCAACTAGGTACAGACTAATGAACAAATCGCTCACGGACTTTGAACTAATTACCATTGACGGGGGAAATTCGCACCTTTCTAAAAGCCGGGAAAGGTGATGCGCGAAATATTTAACACTTCATGCTTTACTAGCTTCCTCGTAAAAATATTAGAGAAAAAAGTCACACTCGCACAAACACACGACGATAAGTTAGGAACACGCCCCCGGGAACAGTCGCATCAGACATTTTTTTCAGTTAGAAATCGAGGAATAACGTGATAGCCATCCATTTTGTCAATAGTGTTTGCACAAATTACTTGGTTGAACCCGCGATTTTTGTGTGTAGGGAATAAAATACTTTCTTTTAACAAGAGAAAATAAAAAGTGGGGTAAGTATACTGCCTTGCTAGGTAGAAAATTAATTTTGAGAAAAGTTATTAATATTTCACGGGAAAATTGCCGCATCCCTCAAACGAAATTGCAAATTAATACCACTGAAAGATCGGAATAAAAATTGCCACAGTTTTCTTGAAAATTCGCGTTTTTTAAGGGAGGTTTCGTTCATAAAGTGTTTTTCCTTAGCACAGCGGTATCATTGGCTCACTCGATGATGCAAAAAGTGCATCGATGAGACATTTTATAGTGCATGGATGGAAAAATCGGAGGATTTCTCATTTTAATAGAGCTAGGATTGTAATCAATTGGTGTGTTTTTCGTTCAGGTCGGACATAAACCATTATTGGCTGAGTAATCAAACAATTATGAGGGTGGTTGTAGCTTGATATGAGGACAATAGGGTGAAGAGAGGGCGAGGGTGGACAGATCGAGAGCCGACGGGGGCGGAGCCACGAAATTGGGTACGGTTGCCGCGATTGGTCCGACACCGACGCGAGGGTCTTTTTTGTCACCGGCCACGTATAAATTAGCTGTTTGATTTTGAATTTTTTCGCTTGGTTGGACCGCGAGTAAAAATGACTTGTGCTCATGAAACTTAAAACCCGTTTAAACACTGCGAGCCGAAAAAAAAAACCGGCGTTCAGTTGCCAGTGATCGACACATATGTTAGCTCCCATTAGGTGCGTACCGACTCCAGTCACACAGTGGGTTGGATTCGAACTTTTTAGAAAAAAATTTCATGCAAAAAAGTATTTTCTCAGAGTTGCGACCTTTTCAAGGTCTCCGCAATTTTCTTCACCGGGTTTGGGGTTTCAGCAAAAAAACCACACAGCGCGCTCATCAAAATCGGGTTCAATTTTTAGATAACTTACGGATGAGAGCCAAAATCCCATTATTTCAAGAGTGTTAAAAATCTGTAAACCTTCGGCGGTAAAAAACCGGAACAATTTGCACCCCTAAATTTTTGGGAAATGAAATTTCAAACTCGACACTTGCTGATTTTTTCCGAGTTTCAGGCCGCACACTACATTGGCTCTCTGGAAATCTACCTCGCGCCCTACGATTTTGGATTTTAGAGGAAATCATCACACGAGGAGAAAGGGCGGGGGAAGAGGGAAATCAAGGAGGAGATTTTGTTATTGTTTGCATTATTAAAAAGGTATTCAAGACATAGAATCTTGAGACTCGTCGAGACCGGTATTTAAATAATTTATGAATGATTTTCGGAGCTGAGAATTCATTTGATGGTGGACTCCATAAATCAAAGGCGCGAATAGCTTACACAAGAGAGAAATGAGGGAGGGAGAAAATAAGATGAACGATAAACTACTGAAGAATGCTACATTTGAGACCAGTTTATTCTCGAAATAAGTTGCTTCGTTCCAATTTTTCTTTGATTTATTGATTTTATATTGTCTGCTCCGTTCTTTCGTAATCGTGTATTGCATGTATTCCAATGGTTCAATATCCATTCTGCATGGATTTCTTTGGTATGTGCCCCTTAAATTCACATTGATAAGTTAACAAGTTTTTCCCCCACAATTTTGAGCGAAATATACAATTCTTGGTCGAATATATTGAATGATACGTGACGTTATCTATCTAAAAAGCTTATTTGACTGCAATGAACTAATTTAGACGAATGAGGCTTAAAATGCGGTAGGGAGAAGACGGAATTGAAGAGAAAAGAAGCTCGAATAAGTTACTTATAATCTTCTTGGGATTTACAAAGAAGGGTCACGGTGCAAAATACAAAGGAGGATGCTCAGGGACGTGAGACAACTAGGAGCTAAGAACACTTTTACTTGAGTCCACATGCATAATTGGTTGCGTCATAGCTAATTGTAAGTTATGTAAACACTGGTAGTTGGTGGTGAGCAGGTTGGCAAGAAGACCATTCTGCATGCAAGTCTTGATTGCAAAAACGGGTCGCCTTTGAGAATCAATGGACAGTAGATTCTGAACACGGCATGCTTACAATAAACTCTTCATTAGAATTTGAACAAGAATTGAAATAATCGGGTACTTTTGGGGACAAAATTGCCAGAAAATTGTAGGGAAAAATATGCAACGACAAAGTATTGGAAATTAATCAGCTATCGAATGAATGATTCTTAGTTATGCAATATTTCAAGGCGATGAAAAAATTGACACCTTATACATTTTCATGCAGTAAACCCTTCAGTTTTAATGGTTCCCTATTTTGAGTCCCCCCTCTCAAGTGCGATCTCGAAAAAATGGGTAAAATAAACATTTAGCAATAATCAGTAATAATACGATGATCACATTCTAAAGATACGTAAATTTAAGAAAGTCGCACGGAACGTAGTGATTTGATCGATGGGACACAAGTTAAAACACTCTAAGAGACACGAAAATACACGTGAACACTGAAAACTAATAGATGCTGTGGCATTCGGTGACGTGATCGTGCTTAAATAGAAAATAATACTCATCACGTGTTATGCAAATGCTGACTACGCGTGCAATTACAAGGCACCTGAGATGCACAATATATACAAGCTTGAAATTCCGAAACCACGTATCTCAATTTACGACATGCCAGATTTTTCCAGTAATATTACTGCATTGAATAATATTTGTTTGCCTTTTGAGAATACTTATTATAATATAAAAATATTTCCTTTGATAATGAAACATACTTGAAGAACAGAACAATTAAATTTCGATATTTCGTGATTTTTAAGTTTCTGACGTGGAAAAAAATTTCACCACTTTTTTAAAATTTATTTATTGCGTTTACTACTGTGATTATTAATTTTGTTGAACGTAAATTGTTCATTGGCAGTTTTGTCGAAACACAAAACAGTTTTGTTGCCACAATTCACGGAGCGAATAATATAGTATAGGGGCCAATTCTTACGCTGAGATTCAAGAATTCATAATTCAGTATCAGGTTGTCTTTCCTGACATCATCTTATTCTGTTCAGAGAGATAATCCGCGATCGTGTTGTTGGTGGAAAATTGCTGAGAGACAGGGGACTGTTAAAAACCCCGATAAATTACACATGGGACCGACAGGTAAGACGCCAGGACTTGATGTTCGATCATCTCGTGGCGCAAGTATCGTTATACTTTTTTCTCTTCTTTTTTTATTGATGTCGGCGGATTCATTTTTAGCACACACCGATCGATAAATAACCTCACTTCACACGTCTGTACCGCAACATTCCGGAAATGTTGAATCCACACGCCCATAAAATAGAAAATAATAAAACATGAAAAAGAGAAGCAGCTCTTTCGCGCGAAACACACACCGACAATCGTGATTTCGCAAACATTTCCATGTAATAATCAGACATAATCATATTTTAAGAGGCTTTTCGATGTGCTTCAAAATGCCACAGTTCTGATTGAAATGAGTATCGGGCGCAAATATGCCTATTATTCCTCAAACATATCATTTTTACCCGCCTCCCACTTTTCTGCAACTGACGAAAAATAAGAAGAAACAATTTTCAATCATGAGAATTGGTTGGAGAGATTCACTCTTCTATAATAATTCTTGAGGCTTCTTAACGCGACGATGTGAACACTCTTCAAATGCCACCGGTCGATTTATAAGCAAAATTAACTTTGTCTCTTTGTCCGCAATTACGCATTGGCACCGAACTATAAACATGATTCTGACTCTGTCAGAACAGATTAATCAATAAAATATTAACAAGATACAAGGCTGCTTAGATGTTCAGTTTTATGAGTAAAAATCATCAATGTTTTTAATTTTTTCATCCTGAATAAAAAAGGGGCACGCACCAAGTGAAACAATTTCTCATGATTTGTTATCCATATAAATTTCTACTTCACCTACGTTGATGCTGAATCACTGGTTTGAGGAAAAATTTACAAACAAATTTTAAATAATTTTTCTAATTTCATATCAGGATATAGACATATCAGCCACCAAAACTTAAGTAAAAAATCATGTTTTTTACTAACTTGTTTATCAGTTCATTAATGAGAAAGACTTGAAGTAATCGAGAAAAATAGAGAACTTTCAATTCAATAGTGATTTTCAGACGGTTAATCGTTCCCGTGATGGATTATTGACACCGAAGACTCAATGTGCGAGCTCACGATATAGACAGCCGCGAAGTTGGCTCGATTGCTTATTAACTTTTCTTAATCGGCTAAGTGCACTTCAGCAAAGTTTGGAGCGGCATAGTTCAGATCATATCGTTCAATTTATGGTAGGTAATATTCTGGCAAATTTTGTTATTTATGCCACGAACAAACGTCAAAACAATGCGTCCTTCTATCGATGACACCATCGTATAAGGAACGTTTGAGCTTATTTAAAACCACTGGTGGATCTTTTGCAGATATTCTTTTAAGACATCAAAAACAAAAAGGCGTGCAAATTATTTAACAGTTAGTATAAGTATTTAACAGTTAGTATATGTATTTACTCTACAGTAATTAATGGGTTAATATCAGACAGACACTTCGCGCAATGATTACAAGACCTGATTATTTAGATTTTTCTTCCTATCACTTATTTCCTAAAACTAATCCTTGGGTTTTGAATTCTTGATCATATAAAAATAATTAAAAAGTTTAATATTAATATCGTTAAGTATAAATAATAGAATAATAAGAAAAAAGTAGCCTTGATACCTTGTTCACATGTTTTACTTTCTATCCTGTTTTAAACCTGCAGAGATAATACGATAATGTAATAACAAATGTACAATAACTACCAAGGCTGCTTTTCTCTCATTATTTCATTAATCATAAATTAATACTTTGAATTTCTCGTATGAATTCAAGTATGAGCGAGTTTGTCCTTTTTTACAATGCTCCAATTCGGTACGTGTCAATTCTAAATTATGGCTTTTTACTCTTTTTCTGGTACGTAACATCTGGGGAGGACGAAATCAATCCAAAAATTGTTTTTCTTCCAAGGGATGTGTATGTAATTGCTGAAACTCAAAACCGCATTGATCAGACACACTAAAACGATTTTTTTTAGTCGTCCTACGAGCAGACAGAAGCCTATGAATAAGAAACTGCATTTCGACGATGGAACTGCAAAAACGCATACTTCGGTTTAGAGGTTTTATAATCGCCGCCCCACTTGACATGCAAAGGGAGACCGAATAAGCATATTTACTAGAAATTTTCAGAAAATATTCATCACACAGAGAGGAGAAATCAGCAGAGCTTTCAAGAAATGACATAGAGTTCAACTTATAAAATTAATTTGATACGAATTCTGCAGAGTTTGAAACAAAGATATGCGTTCATACAGTTTCAATGTCGATGTTTCGCCGCACTCAGGTGGCTGCGTTTAAAAACAGCTCTGTGCGCAGTCGAGATGTGAACTGTCGCGTGTTACAGTTGATGGACCACGTGTGAAGATATATCTATACACGAAAAGATTAATTTCGAAGAGAACGAATCCTCACCCGGAAAAAGATAAACTTTTCCGGCAGCGAAACTGGTGAGGTGCGATGGGATTAAAAACAGTTTTGTAAACAGAGCCGCTGATATGATCACCTCACGATTCGAAAGCATACGCTGAGCTTGGATCTGAGGTGACGCAATCTACCATGTCCAGTAAATGCAATACAAATATTCGCAAGGAAGGATCTAGGGACCTGCGGAACCACCGTATTTTATAGCGATTTAATTAGATTTTCTGTAAAAGTGCAGATATGGGTTTGTCAAAGTATGATCCGTGCGAAAATACTAAAAAAATTCAGCTGAATCGGATGACTGACATAATCATTATATGCAGTATCGTCCGTTATTAGTGATTAAGAATCGTGGGAAGTCTTACCTGAAAATCTGGCTAAAAATCGGTAGAACCTTGAAATGCTGGCTAAAACAATTTGAACAAAATCACCTAAGCTAGGCCAAGTCCTAGAAAGTCTACTTTCACAAATTAGATTATCGTTCTCCATAATTGACACTAATTGATTTTTCTTAAAATTGGGAAATTATCTAAATTGAAATACACATTTATCCGGAAGCACTTCGACGGAAACCGGCTTGAAATTCCCGCACGGGAGATTATCACTGGCCGAAAGAACAAAAAGCGAAAAAGACTTTCGCTTAAACAAGTCACGAATGGGGATTTAGCCCCGGAACGTTAAGTATGAATTATTTTCATTCGATCACATTATAAAAACCACTTTATGTCACTTGTACATGATGAAAAACTCATTGAGCGGATCGGATAGATTACATTATCAACCGAAAGTTAATTGATTTACGATAGCCAATCAATCTCAATATCAACGGTCTCCGTCGATTCGAAGTCATGGTGACGAATTTCAAACAATACGCGAACTTTTGATTAAAAATTTGTGTTATCACTCTCGTTTGATTTGCGAACTTGGTTAAAAAATCCCGCACTCGAACGACTATCAAAATTCCAGCTTAGTTTCCACACACCGAACAATTTTCATCCGAAGTAGATGCGACAGGCATTTGGAGATGATTTCAGCGTTTCAGTCGGGATTGTCATGAAGCACGTGTTAAAAACACTATTCGACCTCTTGCAATTCGTTATCAAAAACATCCTGGACGAATCAAAACACGGCGAGGATCGAACCGGCCGTCCGTTGAAAATGCCGCATGTCTTCAATCCAGTACATGCAATTAACACGATTGAAGTTAAAACCGAATCATCCGACACATTTTCACTTGAGTGTATTATGACAATAAAATATATTCCTCCTTCACAGCGGTAAACAGTAATATGCACGCGCACTGTTGGATTAGAAGGACCGATCCTTGGGATTTTAAAAACGGGACGAACTTGATTGAACTTTTCACGCACTTGAACACACGAACGCGAAAACGGGTGTACAGTTAAAATGAGGAAGAGCCATAATTTCGATTGGGTAAAACGAAAGAGGTGTTTTGGAGAGATAAAACTTATCACACGGCGAGACGATAGCCACGGACATGTGGCTACACGGATGGCTCCACAGAGTACTAAACCAGAGGCAGAGCGTGGTTGGGCTCGAGGCGAGCCGACTAGAGGAACACACGCAGCCGAGGACTCTAGACGGAGCGGGGCGACCTCTAGCGGAAATGACCGAAGTTACCGCGCTCTCTTGGCTGCCTCGTTTTGTTCAGCTGCGTAATCGCGAGGATCCTGATCCTGATCCTGATCCTCCTGGAGTCGGAGCCCCGAACGGATCACACAGTCACACATTGATACCGAGAGTGAGGCTTAAGATTTACTCTTAACCTATTAACCGCTTACGCTCACATACACAACTCCCTGTTGTCAAACTGACGCGAAAAAACACCCATCATTTTTCCATGTACCATTCGTCGCTTGCTGATTGTTTTTTCCACAAGAGGTTTTCAGAACATTATTTGGACAGAGAATAGCAGGAGACAGGTTGCCGGAGAAGGTCCTAAAATCCTAGATTGGGTTCCTCCCGGGAGAAGACGCGAAGGGCGCCCAATTGGATGGATTTTGTAAGAAGGAACCAGGAGCATTCCAATGTTGCTGGGATTGTGCAACATACTAGAGTCCCTTTATACTAAGAGTCAAGACAATTCGGCTCATGGATGTCACAAACGGGAATAAAGATTACAGAAATTGAACGTTTTTCGTAATCTTTGATCGGCCCATTCTCAAATGCCTTTCTCCGTTCCTCCTCTCATTCCGTTTGTTCCTTGCCGAACCCGTAATTCCCTGGTCCATTCCAGAGTATAATCTTTGCAATTGGTGAAAATGTAATCTTTATTCCCGTTTGTGACACTGTGGAGGCCTAAAATACGGGAACCAATCAGAAATGGATTCAAATTGTCTTGACTCTCAGTATAAAGGGACTCTACAACATACATGCTTTGCGATAAAATTACTATAATAATGAAACAAATAACATTTTCAAAGGTGATTTTCGTCTTGAATTCATAGTTTATTGAGAGTAAAGATAAAACTTGTATCGATGATCGGTTTATATTTGCAGGGTGAAGAAAGTTGCACGATCTTAGTGACACTGGAATGCTCACGGGTTCCTCTTTGCAAAATGTAATCCAATTATAAGGTGTAGGGATGGGATTGATACAGAAATGCCATGGTGCTCAATTTTCGAGGGGTTATGGTTAGATAAGGGGCAATGGCGTATAGGTGCCGTTGAATGTTTCAAAATTCCCGCTCCTATTTTACGAGTTTTTCCGAACAAGCCAGTCTTTTAGCCATAAATTCATACAGGATATTCTGCTGATAGAGAAGAAAAATCTTAGTCTACTGTTAGAATGCGACATATCTATTGAATGACTCAATTGTTTCGATTTGAATTGGACCGTATTTAGCAAAAAGGAGCCAAGCCACATCAGATGTTGCCGAATTTAACTGGGCAATTTATTGTTTTACAAGACACCGCTTGCGCCGATCCTTTTAAAATTTTGAAGAATTTGCTTCGTGCTATGCAGAAATCTCACTGAAATTTGCACACAAATCAGCACGACCGTTTTCCTTCTAAAAATATCATGTCTAATTTAAGTTTGCATTAGCTGATGCGGCTTGGTTCCTTTCTTCTTAACTGGGTCCAAATCAGTGTTCGAAACTCACAGGCGCCAACGCGCCAAATGTTCCTAAGAAATCGGCAATGGCGCTTAAAAAATGGAGGCTCTGCGCCAGCGTGTCCCCTAAAAATTTACCCCAAAAATCCCAATTTTTCTGTAGGGTGATTTTTTGAAATTTCGACGCACGCACTGAAAAAAAATTCTCGGCGTTTTTACCATGGTCCGTTGGTACCTTTACTATCTCACTTTTTTTACCAATGATTGGTAATTTTACCAAGACAGACTGGTAAGCTTACCTAAAAACCGGTATTTTTACTGTTTTTTTCAGGTAAGAATACCACTTTTATTGGTAATCAATTCCCGGTAACTTTGCCATTTTATCTCGGTAATTCTACCACAGTTGATAAAAAATATTGGCGTTTTTACCGGGGTCCAGTAAAATTACCGAGAAAGTCAATAATTTTGCCGAGATTTCGCGGTAAAATTACCAATTCCATGTATGGTAATTTTACCAAGAAAAAACTGGGATCAAATAGAACCCTGAATTCTTGGTAATTTTACCCTTTTCTGAGTAAATACACCGAGATTTTTTTTTCAGTGCGTCATCGGATTCTGACTTTTCACAAAATGCGCCATGATACGTAGAAAAAAAGTTAATTTGGCCCCTGAAAAATCTTCGATGGCGGAGCTAAATGGGCCACATGGCTCCTGAAACTCAAAGGTGAGTTCTGACACTGAATGGACATTCCTGAGGCTCTTTTTGGGAAAATTTGGCGATGAGGTAATAAAGCGAAACGCTTGAAACAGTGATCGGACGCTAGTAAAAGTGGAGGCAGCGGATGCTGAGGCCAAGGAGCCAGGCAGATCAAAACACGTGAGAACAAATGAATGATGGAAGGATACGAGAGGAGGGGATGTGCTCAATGCGTTGGAGTAGCCGTCAAGGCAAGGCTCAGGCAAAGAGCGAAGCAAGTTCAATCCTGTCTTCCAGGGACCTACATCTTGAGGCCACCGCACCGGCACCGTAGAGAAACGTGGTATAACGCAATCTATCCGCACCGCAGCATCACATCGCGAAATGCGCCAAATACGGCGGCAGGTGCTCCACTTTGGACCGTGATATCACCGTAGAAAGTGATGGGTACGTCGCTCGGTTGGTGCAATACGTTATGACAGAACGAACAGAAATAAAACAGAGAAAAAAATTGGAAATTCGGGATGTGTTTTGAAACTTCAATGCATATAGCTCTTGTTAATTGTGTGCCTCCTGTTGTGTCGTGGTTGAAAGGCTTGCTCTATGATCGGGAGATCTCGGGTTCGATTCCCGGAAAGGTGACCCGGGTTGGATGGTCTCAAACAACGGTCATACGGGGTTGGCTTGATTAGGGACGGAGGGGGCAGGGATTTTAGGGACTTACACTGCAAAATTATCCCTCGTGGGGTATTTGAAGTGGGGGAGAAAAAAGTATTTTTGGCCACAATTTTAGTGTTCCATTTTCTTTCGCTGTACACCTTATCGTGGATTATTTGCGCTAAAATTCTTCTTTTGAAGCCTGAAAAAAGCTTGAAAAAAGTTAGGTAGTGATAAAAAGACAGCATGGCTATATTTACTCCCCAGAGAAAACGACGACCAATGAAGTCTTATTCTGGTTTAGTTAAACATTCGCCTGGTAAACCTGACTCCTAGATTTTCTGGCTAATAAACGTATCTGGACAGTCCATATGTATAGTAGCCACTACGACCAGGATTCTTTCCATGTATAAAGTGAAATGAGTAAATAATTGCTGTTTCCGCATATAATCCATGATTTCAATGTATCCGCATTGATGGAACCCGTTGAAATTAATATTCGATCATATAGGATTATTTCCGACGAAACAATTTCTGAAAATAGAATTCTGAAACACTTCAGGATTTGTAGTGGAGCTTTATAGAGGCTACTTGAACAACGCAGCCGAAGATAGGAGAGGCGTAATCTGACCTCGTCTTTTTAACTTCGCTCCGGAACAGAAGCTATACACCAGCAACATATAGTGGAGCACTGCGAGTTCTTGCCTCGCGCCATCGCGCCTTCAATTTTGCACACGCAACACGGACATCCATCAAGTACGTATAGTTGTATCTCTGCGCCGCAACGCGCTTCCTTTCTCTTGCTGTTTTACCGCATTGTATTTGTTTCCATTCGCTTTATTTGTAGTGGAGTTTCAAATGCTTCGTCAGCAGCACATCCAACAATAGAAGAGACTTAATCTGGCCTCGTATTTATAACTTTTCTCCAGAACAGAAGCGATACCTCAGTAGCAACATATAGTGGAGCACTGCGAGTTCTTGCCTCGCGCCATCGCGCCTTCAATTTTGCACACGCAACACGGACATCCATCAAGTACGTATAGTTGTATCTCTGCGCCGCAACGCGCTTCCTTTCCCTTGCTCTATTTCCGCATTGTATTTGTTTCCGCGCGTCTTATTTGTAGTGGAGCTTCAATGCTACGCCAGCAGCACATTCAACAACAGAAGAGACTTAATCTGGCCTCGTCTTTTTAACTAGTCTTCCGAAATAAGAGCTATCCCTCACGATCAACGTATAGCGGAGCATTGCGAGTTCTTGCCTCGCGCTATAGCGCCTTCAATTTTGTACACGCAACACAGATATCCATCAAGTACGAATAGTTGTTTCTCTGCGCCTGCATCGACACGCTTCCTTTCCATTGCTCTATTTCCATATTAATTTATGTGTTTCAATTTGTTTTTTATAAGTACAGGTTGATCCGAAAGTCCCGCACCACCGACAAATTTTTTGCCCAGTCCGCGGACCTGCCGATATTTTTGCCCGGTCCGTAAACTGAGCAGCCAACTCGCGAACTGGCTAAAATCCGCAAATTACGCGAACGGCCTAGGCCGTTCATTAATCCAGCTGCAATTTAGGCGCTAATCGACGAATGTTCCCACCGAAAAATTTCTGACGAATATTCATCGATATTTATAACTAAACTTAAAAGTATCAAAATAAAAATCGAAACAATTTACAGGTTACGTAAATCTAGGTAATAATTAATTTTTTTCAATATATTTTAGGGGTTTTAATACAAGTTTACTGTTTCTTTACAAACCTGGAATCCGAGTAAACAAAACCGATGAAGGAAAATTATTTTATCGACGGAGAGATGAATGAATTACATCAAACTAACAGAAATTTCGGCGAAAATATCCATCAAATTTTGTTCAGAAATTATTTCAAAAGTTGGAAATCAGAAAATCTACGAAGCCTGAACCTAGTTGAGAAATTTTGCCGTGGTAAAGATGAACACCGTAAGAACATGCACATGTTGCCAAGTTTCTCCCAAGTGTTTCTGCCAAGTGCGCGTTTTCAAGGATATTATTGAATATTTTTCCTTGAAATTTTCAGATATTTTAGATTAATTGCCGACAAAATCGTCCGAAAAATTTGAAAACAAATATACATCATCTTCTCAATAAGTTAATAATTTATTGAAGGAAATATGGCAGCGTCTAAACGCTCATACGGCGTGCCTCCTTAACACGACGGTTTTTTTTGGTGGCTCAAAAACTGATGCGAGTTGGGATGCCTCATAAATCTTGCGGATTTTCCGGAAAATCGGAAATGGTCCGATCCACGGGCGACACTCGAAAAAATCAACGGGCCCGAGGCATCAACATCGGGTTCCGCAATGTCGGATAAACAAAGCCTAAGTGCTAACCAAACATGAAACTAATTCCACGTTATCATCGTCTTTCGAGTGCCGCGCGGCTATGCTGCCGTCCTAAGGAAGAACGCCGTATGAACATTCGAGAATTGCCAAATTTCCCTTGATAAAACACGTATTTTTGACAAAATTAATGCATATTCTTCCTTGAAATTTTCAGATATTTTAGATTAAATTGCGAACAAAATTGCCTGAAAAATTGGAAGAAAAATAGTTATTATTTCCCCAAGAAATGTGTAATTTATCAGAGGAAATTTGGCAACGCCTAAAGGCTCATGCGGCGTTCTTCCTTAGCACGGGAGTATGGCGGTTGCGCCGGTTCCTCTCAAAATGAGAGTGATGCTCCACACAATAAAACTGTATGCTCAGCCTTATCGCAGCCTTGTGGACTCACCAACGCACTCGTTCACATTCCCCAATAATTAGAGCCTCCGTGAAACTATCTTTAGCGAGGCTCCAATTTCAAAGCTGCGACGGCGGCCAAACAGGCCTCTTGTAAAATTGAAATAATGAAGAAAAAAAAAAAAAAATAAAATCGTACCGACCATCAATTGGTAAACGGTAGCGTTCTATAAACTTCAGTTTCTAAAACGAAAATGGCTCCGGTACAGGTGATTGTAATCGAACGATAGTATTTGTTCTGAGATAACCGAATTGGTATTGCCTCCGTGTTGATGAAATAAAAGTTGAATGGTGGGTGATTAGAAATTTGCACGTTGGCTCGTTACGAACGAGTCAGAGAAAAGGGAGACTTGAGGTGAGAAAAAAAGCACAAATCGTATACCTATTACCTATTTATCTTTTTTATAAAAAAAAAAAAAAATGCTTGAATGCGTCATAGTTTCTAAGAGTTTTGAGCGTGTCTTCAGTCTTGAGCGTGCCCGACAAATTGAATCAAAGCAAAGTCCCTGCTCAATTCCAGGTGTCATCAGCAACGATTGATTTTTGAAATTCATGATTCGGGTGACTGGTACCAGGGTGGCAAAATTTCATGAAAAATGAAATCTTGAAACACATGAAATATTAGAAATTTTGGAAAGGTATTGAAAAATACCGGTTCCTTTCCATGTTTCGCGAAATGTAAAAATTGTGATTTCCTTCTATTTTTGTGAGTTTGAGTGCGGGTTGCCTACTCTAGCCTCTGAACAATATGAAATATTTCACAGCCTTGCGAAATTTCATGACATATTTCACTGCCTTGCGAAATTTCATGAAATATTTCACTGAAATACCCAATCTTTCATTTCATTCGCACGTTTCATACCACCATGACCGGTGCACCCAATTCATACACCAGGGGCTAGGCAAAAATTCAGCCATCTCATGAATTTGGCCGATTACACGGTCTGCGTGAGGTAAGCGCTCGAACGCCCAACGAACCTGTCAGGAAAATAAAACGGAACTTGATAAGTGGGCGGCAATGGCTTCAACGTCCACCTCGATCAGCATCGGAAAGTTCTCGATCGTCAAAACCGAAATTAATTCCCGACTCCGATCGTAAAACCGAAAAGTTCGGGGCCGAACGTGAGCCCAAGTTCAGTAGCTCCGACTGAATTTCTTCCTCGGTTCAGCACTCGCAGTAGGAGCCTAATTAATTTGTGTTCAACGTTTGACACCCTTCAAGGTCTTGGTTACAGATTCCTGACCCGATCAAAGTTGCCATTCGGCGAGGAATTTCTCAAATGGTTCAGGTGCGAGCGTGGAAATTACTCGCAAAAACGCGCATCACCGACGGCCTCTTATCCCCACTTCTCACGATACGGTGATATCATGCTCACGACTTGAGCACGACGGAAACAGCCCGGGTACCCTAAGTAATTCTGGTGGCGTGAGCCGCGGCGTGGAAATAATTATTTGACGATGTGATGCACTGCCCGGTGCCAATACACGATCCATCTGTCGGGCGACTAACAGGAATGGGGAATGGCGTCGTCCAAAAGTGGAACGTAAATCGCCGACTTCCAACCGACGAGACACGCTGAATTGTAATCGCCATCTTCCCCAGCGCTGACATCATTGGTGCGACTGCCTTCTTCCATTTACAGGAATTTACGGTAAGCTGCGATCGTCATGCGATGACGTGGGGGTGTATCAATGATGGAAGGGTCACGTGACGTTTTTGAGAGAATGGAAAATGTGCACGAACTAACTGTACTGACGCATCTGGGAGTGCTCAATGAGCCGTGTTCGCGGTATTTTTCGTGATTTCTTTTCCGACACGGAAATTCGTATGAAAATATATTTAAAAGTGAGAGAAACTGTCGCCTTGGAGCGTCACCAGGCGGCATTTTCCGCTTAAACACATGCATTTTGGCAGATTTTGCAAATTTTTGAGCTGCGATTTTGAGGCGAGCTACCTCACCAAGAATCGATTGGTTTGCATACATTTAAATTTAGAAAAAAAACAGTGTTGCCACCTTACACAAATCGCCACTGGCTACACCCTACGTCTCACCTGCCTCGACTGTGCAAAATAAATATCCAGATGAAGCCCAAAAATGATCAAGATATAATCCGTTCTCTGTGGGCTCCATTTGAAAGTCAATAGAGAGGTTACTAAGTACTCAACTCCGGTGGACTGTCACGGGGAGAAATAGAGATGTTGCAGGACGGTTGCCATGGCTACGGAAATGTCGGCGCGGCACAGGAGCGCGATTTGCTGCCGTTGCCACCCGTACAGCGTACACGGACACCCTCTGCGGAGCCATGGTGACAAAGGCAAAACAATTTCAGGAAGTACCATCCCTTCATAAACCATAATGTCGTCTGAGCCCCGGATAGGAATGCACCTAAAAACTCGTCATTTTCCCCACAAATAGACGTAACTACATTTCGGCGTTGCCAAATTCCTCCTCGTAGATTGCATTTTTATCAGGAGATTCTTGGACATTTCCAACTGAGAATTTCACAGATTTTTCCCCTGACCTCATAAAAAAACAACGTCAATTTTTGCACACTTGGGGTTTTCTCTCAGGCCCCTTTTTTAAACAGAGAAGAAGGAGTTAGATCTTATAGTTTTATCAGTGATTTCATCTAAATTAGATTAGATCATTGTGTTCAGAATTCTTGATCCGGAATTTTCTTGGGGAAAAAGTTCCGGATATGAGTATCGAATTTGGTTTTCATCTTTCGGCGGATTCTTTGGTGCACATTCAAATTTTCAATTCCAAAAGCGTTCCGGCTTTTTATATTATCTGGTCAATGAAAGCTTCTCTAACATTATGATGATTTAACAATAATGGCGGCTTAAGTGCAATATAGTATGAATCATCATAACAACTGGTACTTCCTATTTCTCCAAATTTTGAAACTCGACTCCGATAATTCGAGAGTTACGGCTCTTCTCGCTATCGCGGCAGCGGGCTGATTGTTGAAATTGATAGACAAATCTATAGACAAAGAAGACAGAAGAAGTATGGAGCAATCTCACTGGTTCCGATGGGTGGTTCTTATATAGACTAAGGAAGTAAATGATAGACTAACTATCGGGTTTTTCGTGGGTTGCCGTTCGTTAGTCTATTACCTATCACCTTTGTCTATTGCAACTACCCGCTTCCACCAATAAGATCCCTCCACATCCCTTTTTTCGTCTTTGTCTACAGCTTTATCTATCAATTTCAACAATCAGCCCACCGAGCGATAGCAGGGTGTCTACTAAAAGAGGCTGGTCAAAAGTAAGTAATTTTACAGTACTTTTTCAGTACATTCTCGAGAAATTCAGTACCTTCTCCAACAGAAAAATCCCATACTTTTTAAGTACATCCATTTGACGAAATTCGAAAAATTTCAAAAATTTGAAATCGCTGCAAAAAGGACAAAAAATTTAAAAAATTCCGGACCTTTCATCGGAATTTCCTCACTTTTTCAGTACTTCTGGACCGCCCTTAGAAAATCTGTACTATTTCCGGACTTTCCGGAAATTCCGGACTTGTAGACATCCTGTATAGCCCCTGCGAAAGAGGCCCCCTCCTGCCAGAACGGGAGACTGGAGAAAATTCACGGAGCTGAGTCGAGTGATAGATATTGATTCGCACTCGTGGTCGGACGGACGACGCTGTTGATGGATGCAACGTTCTTCTACAAGGCCAGTCGGCGGCGGAGGTGGCGGAGGAGGAGGAGGCGGCGGCTGGAAAACCACAAGCGAGCACCAAGTCGCTCCTCGCTCCTCGTTTTCGTCGTCGTCATCGCGGACGTCGCTCCACGTCGCGACGGCCGCCGGTCCAGGAGCATCAGGAGCCGGAATCGGAACTGGATGGCGCCCCCGCGGAAGAAGCGCCTATCTCCCGCCTCCGGGCTCGTCGGGCTCCGCCGATCTTCCCGAAACCCGTCCGGGTCTCGGTAATTCTCCGGCCGGAGGGATCGGCTTCTCACTGCATTGACCTCGAGCCAAGACAGAAGACAGTGCATTGTTTGTCTCTAATAAACGACTCATCATGCACCGTTGAGTTTCATTTCGACATCACCTGCGTACCTGCCGTGCCCCCTACCCCACCCCCCGACTCCGGGGCCCCCTCCCCCTCCTGTTGCGCGCTCTCGGTCGCGAGCCCCTCGAGTCTGATCTTTTCGCAGTTTGCGGCTGACTTTAGCCTCCTCTCATCGCTCCGTGGCTTTCTTTCTAAATCGGCTAAATTGAGGTTTTTAAAGGATGAACGTCGTGTGGCTACCCACGTGATAAACAGTTGGGTGAGCAGATCTATACCTGCACTGGGGAAAAAAAAAAAAAAACATTGGATCTAGAGTCCAGACTCTTAAAAACATTGACAAGAAAAAATACTCTTGATTCAATCGGATTTTTGCTTGAATCAAAACGAAATCGGCTTAAATTAAGAGGCTTGGTTCTTAATTTAAGCTGAATTCTGATTGAATCAAGAGCACTTTTTCTTGTCGATGTTTTTAAGAGTCTGGACTCTAGATCCAATGTGTTTTTTTCCAGTGTGCGATTTTTTTTACGCGATTAGAACATTATCTCAAACAAAAATTTGAGGATTTAAGTTTGAAAAGCTGGAAATGAGAAGATTCCTAACAATTTCACTCTTCATTGCCATTTCGTGCTCATACGTATCAAAAATCTATCACAAACATCCGTTCCCTCAGATTGCTCAATTGACTTTTGAGGCTATACTTACATGTTGAGCCAATCGATATCGATACAGTCTCACTTGTTTGATGTATCGAATTTGATCCATAAAGAATGAGTACAAAACTTGGAAGAGAAAGAAGTTTCCAGGTCTTCGAAGTGTATAATAAATTACAAGGAAGTATCGAATACACTGTAGTATGAATTTTGCACCACCTATTTTATGAACTAACCGGCGCCCTTTTTGGTGCGGCCATAGTTTATTATGATCGGCGGAGGGTAATTTGGAGGTAGACGCGCGGTGGTTGGTCTGTGAAGCTCCGCGGCGCAACGACGGGAAAAGTGACGTCGTTAACGCGTCGGGGTCGCAATACATCGAGGTAAATGAGTGGGAATTGAAATAGCGCCAACGTAGGACACCGTCGAGGCGGTGTGAATGACACGAGCTCGAAAACCCCGGCTTCGACGAGCGTCGCACAGTGGACAGGGTGTCTACCAGTCGCCCAAAGTCAACAATTATCCCCGATTTTGGAAAAGTGTCCTCGATATCCCAGAGAGTCCCCAATTTTCTTGTCCAGGTCCCCAAAAAATGACAAAATCGTCCCAAAAACCGGCATTTTCAAATTTTCCCACCAGCCGCAGTGGCGCGGAATAACCAGGAATAAAAAAACTGAAGTGTAGCTAGGTTTCCCGTATGTTTTTGTCGGTTCAACATGACTAGTACAATCAGTCGTATAAAATACGCCTTTTGACGCTCTAACTAGCTCCCTCTTTCTTACTATTTCGGGGGAAAAAATTTCCCGATATTCTTGGAAAAACACCCCTAAAAGTCCCCAATTTTGGATTTTCATAAATGGTAGCCACCCTGGTAAAATGAAGTAATAACAGAGGTCGGACATGAACTATTTGACTAAAATTTCAAATTTTCATGTTTATGTCGCCACAAATTCAATCTCAAAGAGTATTCCTGCTAGGAAATGTCACGAAAAAATCAATGGAACTACTCTGAAACTTTTTTGTTTCTTATTTTTAAAAGCTTTCAAATTTTCCAGATTTTGTCCGACTTCTCCTATCGACCCGGTCCCGTGTGCGCCGCGCGTCGCGTCGCGTCGAGCGTCGTTACAGTTTACGGAAACCGGCTCCGACGACCGACGCCGACCGCCCGCGCCTGATACCCATCGATGCAGTCGTCCGCCTCCGATATTCGACGTATCCCTACTGCCGTGTGGGCCCCACAGAGCGTAGGGTCATGCGGAGAACAGGGCTCACGTGGAAATCGGGGCACGACGTCGTGTTGAAAGGGCGACGGATTCAGTATCGAATTCTGTCGCGCGACTCCTTGAGCCGGAGCACCCGACTACGCAGATGTCGCTCGCGGGCCGGGGCAGGGATCCAGGAGGAAGGCTCCGGAGGATGTGCAAAACTCGAGTGTCTTTATTTGGAAACTTAGACGAGTGACCGAGCCCACGGACTATGCTGCGTTGCCGGGCTCACGTCGGAAAACTCCGCGCACGTTGACGTGGACTAGAGTCCCTTTATACTGAGAGTCAAGACAACACCCCTCATGGAGTCACAAACGGGAATAAAGATTACACAAATTGAACGTTTTTCGTAATCTTTGATCGGCTCATTCTTAAATTCCTTTCTCCGTTCCTTCTTTCATTCCGTTTGTTCCTTGTCGAACCCAAAATTCCTCGGTCCATTCCAGACTATAATCTTTGCAATTGGTAAAAATGTAATCTTTATTCCCGTTTGTGACACTGTGGAGGCCTAAAATACGGGAACCAATCAGAAATGGATTCAAATTGTCTTGACTCTCAGTATAAAGGGACTCTAGTTCTGCCGTGCTAAGGAAGAACGCCGTATGAACCTTTGGGCGTTGCTAAATTTCCTTTGGTAAATCACGAATTTTCGGGAAAATGTTTAACTATTTTTCTTCCAATTTTTCGGATAGTTTTGTTCGCAATTTTACCTAAAGTTCTTGAAAATTTATCGGAAAAATATTCAGGACTTTCCTCAAAAATAAACATTTTATCGAAGGAAATTCGGCAACTCTAGACTGTTCATACGGCGTTTTCCTTTAGCACGGCAGAGTTGCTGTCCAAAGCATTCTCCTCCAGAGTTTCCGGTGATATGGAAAACGTGCAATAAAGCAATCTCTTCCTGGGTGTCCATTGGCCTGGAAAACCTTCAAAGTCAGGGGTTGTATGCGACCTGAAAAAGTTAGGGAAAGTCGGAAAATTTTGCGAGTAGCGCGTCGGCTCAGCAACTACAGCCAATTCTTCCCGAGGAAGCGGGAACAACTTATGAGTGTCGTTTGCCTGGATGTGCAAACTAGCAAAATTTCATTTTATGAAGCCTTGACTTTCCCCTGACTTTTTCCAATAGAATTACTTGGCTTTTTCTTTATGATATCGTAAAGATGCTTGATTAATGAGGCCAAAACGTTGGCACAACAACGCAATCAGCTGGCCAGTCGCTGGCTCGATTTTTAGATGGAACCCACCACCACCACAAATTTCCTGAACGTTGACGAAATCCCTTGATTTTTCCCGGTTGAGGTTGAGTTCCATTACCTGACTTTTTCCGGTTTTCCCGGTGTCCAGCCACCCTGTAAGTCCTCGAAAAATTAGATATAATTTTCTTTTGGAACCTCGAAAAGTGAGAAATGAGTGAGAAAGTTGTGATATTGAACCGATCATTTTCCAAATCACGTAAGCGCCAATCTCTATTTTGGTGTTAGATGGGTTGTTTTTTCTTTGTTTTCTCTGGTGTAATCAATCATGTCTGATTTCCATATAGCCTTCTAAGAGAACATACATTTTTTTGTAATTGGAAGATCGTCTACAAGGTAAATAAAACGGGTTCTCTCGCTTTTCTCCCGTTCAGAATTTTGGCGCCCTCTTGATTCGGAAAATAATCGGTCGAACGGGCGGAAACTTGTGAGGCGGAGACTCCCCCGCTTTGGGCAGTGGTCCCGGGTGGAGGGTATCGTATTGCCGAGAGGAAGAGCGAGGACGGGTGTCGGGCGATGGGGATATTTTGACAACGCTGCCCACGGATCCGCGGAGCAAGTGACTATGACAGTGGCCACTCAGTGGGTAGCACAGCGCCACCCGGCCCCGGCCCGGCCACCAGTCCACCACCCTCCACCCTCCGCCCCCGCCCGGAGCCGGACGCCGCCGACCCCGTCCAGCCGTCCACGTCATGCCGGTCACATCAAGACGCCGCGCCGTACCCACGTGGGATGTGCCAACTTTCATTGAACCGGGAGCAAAGTACCCCGGACCCCGTTCCCCGTTCCTCGACCTCCGGTCCGTGTTAGTGTATCGGGTTCAATCACCAGATTCGATCATGCAACACTCGCTTAGCCTAGAGTCCCTTTATACTGAGAGTCAAGACAATGCGAATCCATTTCTGATTGGTTAGCCGGATTTTAGGCCTTCACAGTGTCACAAACGGGAATAAAGATTACATTTTCACCAATTGCAAAGATTATAATCTGGAATGGACCGAGGAATTGCGGGTTCGACAAGGAACAAACGGAATGAGAGAAGGAACGGAGAAAGGGATTTAAGAATGAGCCGATCAAAGATTACGAAAAACGTTCAATTTGTGTAATCTTTATTCCCGTTCGTGACTCCATGAGGGGTGTTGTCTTGACTCTCGGTATAAAGGGACTCTAGCTTAGCCCAGTCCATACTTGCCCACGAAACAAGGACCTGCCGGCTGATTATTGAAATATATAGATAAAGCTAGGTGACGTTGGATGGTTGCAACAAACCCAAAATCTGATCATGTAGTCAACGATTGTTGACGTCGTGCCCAGGCAGTAAAACGCAAAAATGGGCCCTGAGCATGGGTCAACGATCAAGGTGTCAACAAACAGAAAAATATATTCTTTACGAGTAAAATTAAAAAATTAAGTGTACAGGAGAGGTTTGGGTCACGTATAGTTAGAAGAGGTTAGTTTAGGTCAGGACATGTACGATTAGATTAGGTAGATAAGGTCAAAGTTAGGTAGGGTAAGGTCGGGGAAAGTTAAGTTCTGTGAAAGTGGGTTAGGTCTTGTAAGGTAATGTTGGGTAAGGTAAGGTTAGGTTAGGTTAGGCTAAGTTAGGAAAATTCGAGTAAATAACACACGAAAAACAAGACTTGAAAGAAAAATGTTAAAGAAGGAAGTTTTAAGTTTCGTTGACGTCGTGATCGTTGACACCGTGATCATGTTTCATAAGAATCAGATTTTTTTATTTTTGGATGATCATGGTGTCAACAAAAACTTAGAAAAACTGTTTGCTGACACCGTAATCATTGACACCATGCTACTTAATCAATTTCTTGGTCAGTTTACAAACAATTTACGTAGCATTTCGACTTCCATTACGACTGTCACCTACGCGACTGCCGACTGTCATTTACGTTTTTACAGAACTGAAATCGTTGACCAGGAAACATTGCAAAAACTGACTCGATATGACTGGACTGCTCAGCCGTGTGTTGTAAAAATTTCTACTCACGGGACGTTTAATCTCAGTGTATTCTCTCCCGAGATTTTATAGACTCAGTGACGTCGAACGTGAACCCTTGGCGTTTTATATTGGGTTTAGTTGGAATTTCTCCGAGATTTGTCGCCAATTACTGTTAACACCGGGTAGCGAAATGGCAGGTGGACTAGCTGCCGGACGATGACAGAAATGGAAAGCGTTAATGCCTTTAAAGCCCCCGTGGAGGTGGATACGGTGGTGCAAGG
>NW_017547179.1:2200942-2255529 GCF_001854935.1 Bemisia tabaci
CCCCAAAAAAAAAAAAAAACCTCTCCCAAAAAAACCTTCTTGCATTTACGAGCACGTTACGTTAAATTACGCTTAAAAATTATTTATCTGAAACTATAAACCAAAAAAAGCACGGGCCATGAAGACATACCGTCCGTACCGGGCTCAGAAGCCGAAAGTTCCGTGCTTCTGGAGCCGTAGCTTCAGGTGCTCCGAGAGCTACAACCAGAACTTTCAGCCTCTAAACCCGGAACGCGGGCGGTATGTTTATATAGCCCTAGCCTAGCTATAAACTGCCATGCTCAGTAAGAACGCCGTATGAGCCACCAGGCGTTGCCAAATTTCCCTCGACAAATCACAAATCAGGAAAATCCGTATGAATATTTCTCCTTCGATTTTTCACAGGATTTCGTCCGTAATGGACCACTAGACAAGGCACGAATTCAAGCATTCTGATACATGTTTCTTAATCAGAATTTCACGTAGAACACAATTCGCGCAACGGAAATTACTGAAACTAACTCCTGACGAAGACATTAATCTTTTTATTTCACACTGGTTACGCGGATTTTGAACTGCCCGCTCACAAGAAACTCAAAGTTCTACGTGAGTCAAAGCGCGCACTACAACAGTTTCAGCAAGCCTCTCAATCGAGCACTGTTCATTTCCCACCATGTGTTGTTCAAATGATAAGCAATTTGCTATAGCTGAGCCAAAGCGTCAAAATTGTGGTTGCCAGATTTTCATATCGCAGAGACTGTCACGATAATATTCAACGGGCGATGTGAATCACGTAGAGCATTGAGTTTTATTGCGCGGGTGGTTTGAATTCACGCATCAGGAATCATTAAATATCTTCGTAAGGAGTTAATTTCGGTAATTTTTGTTGTGCGCATCGTGTTCTACGTAAAATTTTGGTTAAAAAACATGTATCAGAATGCTTAAATTCGTACCTTGTCTAGTGGTCCATTTCAACTAAAAATTCAGAAAATTTAAAGGAAAAATATTCATAACTTTCCTCCGGAATGAACATTTTATAGGAGGAAATTTGGCAACTCTCGAAAGTTCATACGGCGTTTCACCTTAGCACGGGTAGTATAGCACCATATAGCGCCTACCATGAGGCGATGGATCACACGTTGTATCACCTCAGTGTATAGATTCGCGTCCTTGACGACTAAATGCTGGCATGAATGAAACTGCTCCAAAATTTCTACGGTCAAGCACGGTCGGTCTTCCCCATCTCCGTGCTTGACGTGAGGGTTTCCGTTTCGTTTAGCGTAATTTCCCCATCGGCATTCGATGAACGAGCGTCATAAAAGTTGTGTGCGGTGGTGGAAAGCACCGCCCGCGCCCGCCGCCTCACAGTGGACGCGGGAGAGCTCCGACGATCTGAGGAGCTGGTGACTTTAAAAGCTCATATCTTCGATAATACAGAACGTAGGAGTTCAAAAGGGGCTTCATTGGCTTTTTCGTGAAATATTCTACAACGAGCTCCCCTATCAATGTATAACGTGACGTAATAAATATAAAAATTTGGGGTTTTGGTCAAAAAAATTTATGTAGGGTTGATACAAAATGAGGGAAATGAAATTCCTGACATTTCCCTAATTTCTCTGTCACATTTTGGTAAAATTCCCTGACAATTGATGATATGCCAGAGGGTTAAAAAGACATAATTTCAGATAGTTTTTACGCAAAATCTATTGTATGAAACGTCAATTCTAGTCTAGAAAGCAAATAAAGGGGATTTAATAATTTTTTCCTGACATTTTCGAAATTGTATAATTTTCCCTGACTTTTTAAAATTCCCTGACATTTCCCAGTTTTCCCGATATTCCCTGACTATGGCAACCCTGTTTATGTGAGACTTCTCTCGGTGGATCGTACTACTGTGCGCCTAGCGACTGTCCTCGCGTTGCGAACTTATGAATGAACGGACGCGGCAATCGTGGCGGTGGTGGTGGTGACCAGGGGGTCGGAGGTGTAAAGTGAGCGATGATCGTGTCGGCGGCGTGCCGTAGTCGCAGTCCGGCCGGAAACAGAGATACCCGCTAACAATTGGCTAAACGACATAATGAAACCCGCGGGATGAAATTGGAGGTGTCTCTGCGATGAGCGTACTTGCGTTGAGTCGGCTCCTCAATGAAAGCTAGCTTCAATCTAATCGGGAGGGTCAAGGATTTTCATCTGTTGCAATCTCCGCCCGCCGGAGTGACCGTCTGTTTCGCACCTCAAGAGACAGAAACGAGCGGATTTAGAGGGTTTTATTGGAAAATTTAGGCAAACGGGGTGGGAGGGGNGGGGGAGGGGGGGTCCTGAATCAGGGTGTCTACCAGATGTAATTGGGGACTTTTGGGGGTGTTTTTTCAAGAAAATCGGGACCTTTTTTCCCGAAAAAGTGAGAGAAAGGGAGCTAGTTACAGCGTTAAAAGGCGTATTTTATATGACTAATTTTACAAGTCATGTTGGACCGATGAAAACATAAGAAAAACCAAGCATAACACTTCCGTTTTTTATTCCTGGTAATGCCACGCCGCCGCGGCTGGCGGGAAAATTTGAAAATGCCGGTATTGAGGACGATTTTTGTCATTTTTTGGGACCTGAACAAGAAAATTGGGGACTTTCAGGGATATCGGGGACATTGGGGACTTTTGGGGACCGGTAGACACCCTGTGAATCCGCCTATGTGTAACTCTGGCGTTCAATGTAAGTGTATCTTTTAGCCCCTATTTTGCTGATTCAAAACCATTAATGACTAAAATAACTAATAGCAGAGATTTAGGATAGGAGACCATTTCCACGATCATTCATTAGCACCCAGTAGCACTATGCTGCCGTGCGTGTTGCCAAATTTCCTCTGATAAAACACGAATTTCCTGGGAAACTTATCAATATTTTCCTTCCAATTTTTCAGATAACTTTGTTCGTGATTTCACCTATGGTTCCTGAAAATTTTTGAGGAAAATATTCATAACTTTTCTCAAAAATGAACATTTTATCGAAGAAAATCTGGCAACTCTTGAATGTTTCTACGATGTTCTTCCTTGGCACGGCAGTATGCATTTACTTATTTCACCGATTTATGAACCGATGCGAACGTTTGCTAACACTCTTTCTCACTATATCGCATTCGATACATCGAACAGGTGAGAGTGTATCAATATCGATTGCTTCAACAAATAAAAATATCCTAAAAAGTCAATTAAGTAATCTGAAGGAACGGATTTCTTGTGTGTGATAGGTTTTTTATTCTCACGAGTGCACAATGGTAATTGTTAAGAATTTTTTCATTTCCAACCTCTCCTAATTAAATCCTAAAATTTTTGTCCGAGATTATGTTCTACTGTTTTGAACCAGACGATGCATCAAACCACTATCAAATACGATCTACATGCACACCGCCTGGAGCCCGGCACACATGTGAATGCTGCTTGAAGTGATACTGCAGCGAATGAAAGTATTTGTCGGCGCAATTGAATCGACATGGAGCTTTGAATGGGTCGGACGGTATCTCAGGAGTTGGTAAACAAAACTGGGTGGCATCGTGACCCGTACATCGGGATCGGGGCTGTTTCGACGATGTCAACGGGCAAGGGGGCGGCCGCGGCGAGGTGGAGCAGCGATGGTTGGGGGTGGCTCGTAAAATCGAGGTTGAGAGAGTGGTAACTGGTTGAGCAAACCGACAACCGGCGGCGCGGCGCACAGCGTTTGGCAGGTGTACTTAATGATAAGCGATAAAAAGGCGCCTAGACTAAGTCGTCGTGCGCCTTATGAGATAAGACAAGGTTTTTTGAGTCAATACTTCAAGATTGTATGTTTGCCGAGCGAGCTCGGCTAATCGTTTTGTTTTTGCTCCCTCCTCCAGAATTCTCCGCGGCTCCTCTAATGAGGCTGTCTCCTTCCGAGGCTCAAGTCGAGCTTATGACCCCGAATCTTCTATCCCGTCCGCTCGATCAATGAAATATGAATGAATCGGTTGTTTTCAAAAGGGAACAAGTGCATTTTTGCATGAGCCTTGGATTGCATAAAAGAACATGCGAACTTTGTAAGACTCATCGAGGAATGGACCTGTTCCCTTTTGAAAGCAATTGATTCATATAGGCTGAAGTACCTGCATGGTATGTATTCTTTTGGTACAGGAAATCTGTGCCGCGGTCGGATTGGTTTCGCTGGATTTAGGGCCATGGTGTCTAGAATTCTTCACCGTGCTCATTCCCTGATGAGAAACCAAAGTTTCCTCCTACTTCCCTGGGAATTTCTTGGGAAAAATTTGCTAGTCCTCCGGTGTTCCAGTTATGAAAATCAAATTTTTTCATCTTTCGGCCGATTCTTTGACCAACTTCAAAATGTTTTTTTCCAAAGCATTCCCTACGTTCATACTATGAGGTCGATGAAAGCTTCTCTACTATTATGATGATTTGAAGATTTAAAAATGTCATTCAAGAGGTCAATTCTGGCGACTCAGGTGCAATGCCATGAACCTTGATAAGAGTAGGTGCTTAGAATTTCCGCAAAATTTGATGGTCTCAAAAAGGTAGGAAAAGAGATTCCCGGTTTCTAGAACTGATTCCCGATTTTTCCTGAAATATTTCATTCACTGATGAATCTCGGTTATTCTCGGTCCTGGACACCATGCTTAAGGCTCTTTACAATTATCCCTCTGAACGTAAGACTTGTGGGACAATTTTTCACAAATTCGCAGGGGGCATAGTGGACTGCCAGGCATCAAAAACTTCGACTCGGAGAATTTGATCTTCATGGTTAAGTCTCGAATATTTCACACCCAATTTTAGGCAAAGAAGTAATTAAAACGATTTCCCTAAAGCGCGTCTGAGTGGTAAGTTCTTACGATTGCAGGCTTAAAAATCTTGAAAAATATAAAAAACTTGAGCTGCTGAATTAAGTTGACTTGTCATTACGCCCATCGGCAGAACGAGCGGTTCGTTTGCTTGTTGGCAATTTAGAACGCCCCGCGTGGCTGAGAAACGCCATAAAGGTCAGTGCTCCTTCAATATTTTGCATATGCAACACGGTCATCCATGGAGCACGTATAGTTGTATCTGGGCGCCGTGTTCAACAACCTAGTTTCCAGTCAGTCGGACGAGATGACCCTGTCCTTTGTACATGAGATGATTGATTCTTTTAAATTGTGTGTATATCTTCCATGTTTTGAGAAATGTCCTTTGAATGCCAGTAAAACTTCGTAGCTAAAATCTACTTCGAAAGCTGACTATGATTACTTCAAGCAGTCTAATGGTTAGTTGGACGCTATTAAATTTAAAAAAAGAATGTTGTTTAGAGTGTTCTCAGAACTGAGGTACTTCGGGATCTAATGCATTAGAAACCCCTTATTTTTTAACCTTATTTTCAAATCTTTTGGGGTGGAACACCAAGCATTCACCTGCTCGGAAAGTCGATTTCCTGTAAAGCACATAGAAACATTTATCACGCATTTTTCATTGCGTTCGAATACAAAGTTAAACGTGAGAAAAGACATTACGTTTTGGAGTAATCTGAATCCAGACCATAGTTATCGATAAGGAATGAAGCGAGGAGAAACTTACCGCCGACATTTTGCAGAGCATGTTTAGTTCATTGTCTGATGTTACACAATCTTGTCTGAAATCAAAAATAATTGCTACAGATTAGATGAAAATTGAATGATAAAAGGTGTGAAAAGTCCAAACTTCACCAGAGTACCTGACCCTGAGAAAAATGCAGAAAAGATGTTCCAGCCACGAATGTGGAATCACTTTTTAGGGGGAAACGTAATGAGAGAGGAATACATGGGAAGAAATGTAATCTAGAAGATGCGTCGAATCGACACAAAAACAGTATAATTATATCTCTCACGAGATCGAGCGAAAGAAAATAAATAATTTGACTTATCACATTTTTCATGAGCCTCCCCCCTCCCACGGGACGGTCTTGAAAAGCACACTTTCATGACTAAGTCGGTCTAACTGTGACGATGTTGCATAAATCATCGCCTCGTCATAATACTTTAAAAAAGAGGAAACCGGACTTTTCGAGTGTTTACTTCCTACCGATTCCACGTCGAGGATAATTTTCAGCGCCACCGCACACTAAGCTGTTATCAGGCGAGCAAGGTTGCCACGTTGCCTCGAGGCTCCGATAAAGCTGCCGTGCTAAGGAAAAACGTCGTTTGAGCCTTCAGGCGTTGCCAAATTTCCTTTGATAAAACGCGAATTTCCTGGTAAACTTATGAATACTTCCCTCTCAATTTCTCAGAAAATTTTGTTCGCAATTTCACCTAAAGATTTTGAAAATTTAAAGGAAGAATATCCATAACTTTCCTCAAAAATAAACATTTTATCGAAGGAATTTTGGCAACTTTTGAATCTCCATACGGCGTTCTTTTTTAACACGGCAGAATACAGCGTGTAGACGAGCGTCTTGTCCGATTTGACTACTCGGAGGGAGCAGAGCAGTTAAATGCACATCGACGGTGAAACTACCAAACCACGTATCTCGTTTGCAGTGTTTAAAAATCTACGCTCACATTTTATTTTTTTGAGGTAGACCAAATCAATATCATTTCTTGAAATTTTCACGGAATTTTCTCCGCACAAAGAGGAAAAATCACAGAAATTTTCAAGACTGGATGTTAGGTAGTTTTTCATTTAAAAAATAAAGTATGACAGGAAGTCTGCGACGTCGCAAACCGAGATACGTGGTTTGGTAGTTTCACCGTCGACATGGTATAAATCGATGGAGACTGGTTAGTGTTGCCTACACGGCAACGTTGGTGTTGGATATTAGGCGCTCACGGGAGCAGAGCTGAGACACATGCAATTGCATGTTTTCTCAGGGACTGAGACACTACGTCCGTCCTCGCCGCGCCATTTCCCTGCGCTCTGAAATGCACCGCATGAATCCCTTGGTGCATCGTTGCATGCCCAAATGCCCTCGCTTTTCGGTCGCTCAGAAAATCGTTTCCAGGAGAAGGTCATCACTAATTAGGGATCGCGTATTTTTAGGCACAGGGCCCTCGTTTGGAGCCGTCAATACGGTTCTCTTCTTAAAATTTACTGAGCCTAAAATTGAAGACACAACTGCAATATGTAAAGAAAAAATTAATAAATCAACTGTTGGACCCCAATGACCTATGTGTTTCCAAAGACAGGGAAGGATAAACAGTTCACTTAGTACCTGCTCCCTCTCTTACCAGTACACTGGAAAAAAAAACACATTGGATCTAGAATCCAGACTCTTGAAAACATTGACAAGAAAAAATACTCTTGATTCAAACGGATTTTTGCTTGAATCCAAACGAAATCCGCTTAAATTAAGAGGCTTGGTTCTTGATTTAAGCTAGATTCTGATTGAATCAAGAGTACTTTTTCTTGTCGATGTTTTTAAGAGTCTGGACTCTAGATCCAATGTTTTTTTTTTCCAGTGTATCCTAATCAATATAACAGTTGATGAAGGAACAAGAAGTCGAAACCTTTTAAGTTATTAATCCTAGGAAAGGCTATATCGGGAGCACCAATGATTAAAGGATCAAGCCAGTTACCAGACCCACCGATAACCAGAATGAGCATGTGTAGGAAATACGAACAAAAATACACTTCTGGTACATTGCTGAAAGCAGTAGCTATGATGGATAAATTACACTTATAACATACAAAAATTATTATACTCATTGCATAGTTAAATGTGAAACTTGCGCAGGTCGAATGAACTTTCTGCATCATAGTTCGTCGTCCATGAAATTATTATTAAAACTTTTGAGAGAAGAATGAAGTGCTCTCGGTCGGGGCGCGCAATTCTGAGGATAGACAATACGAATTTCCCGATAGATGCGTTCCAATTGGCAAGGGCGTTCCGGCGTCCGGAATGTATGCGACCAATGAATAAATTTCGTTTGAGAAAAGCAGCTTACCTTGGACAGCGGCGCCTTGGTCGCCATCAAAGTGCTTCCCTCGGGATCCTACGCATTTGTTGATGCAGGGTTCAGTGTACTGCCGCGCTAAGGATAAACGCCGTATGAACATTCGATGGCTGCCAAATTTCCCCGGATTAATCACGTATTTTTTAGGGAAGTTACCCTTAATTTTCCTAGACATTTTCGGGTATTTTAGATCAAATCGCGAACAAAATCGTCTGAAAAATTTGAAGCGAAATATGAAAAAAATTTCCAGTAAATTCGGTGTTTATTGAGGGGAATCTGGCAACGCCTGAAGGCTCATGCGGCGTTTTTCCTTAGGACGGCAGTGTACTTCGTGCAGCATGGTCTGAATACACCCATCAATGACCGAACAGGTTTGCAGGTTACTGCACGGAGAACTCTAATCGTGACATTGTCTGCCTCACCATTTGACGCAAAGGGTCTTTTGGGCTCCCTTTTACGTTAGGCCTGACGAGCAGTAATAGTGAGACCACCTGGACGCGGTCGTTTGTTAACATACAACTCGAGAATTTCAATCGGCGCCCGCGCAAGAATGTTCTACTTCACAATGTTCCTCTTCTACAATGTTCACTCAGATCGCAAACTTGTTTCCTCAGTTCGATAAATGAAGTAACAAAAAAAATCTTGGAGGAAAAAAATGAATGAAAACTCAAATAAATAAAAACCCTTTCCCTTTTTTCTTATTTTTCATCTGTTGTTCTGTATATTGAGCTTATATTGAGCCATGAGGCCATGATATTATGTTGTTGATGTTGTTTTATACATTTATTTATGGGTGCTTTTAACAAAGCTGGGCCTTTGACACCCAGAGCAGAGATCACAAAAAGATTCCATACGAGACAAACTTTGGTTTTTACACCTTTATATAACTTTTGGTTTGTGAAGAGTGACGAAGATAACTTATGTTTTGGCCTTTCCTACCGGCTACTTACTATCCTTCTCTGCACCCTTACCTCGCGAAGTAAAATCAGCCTATTAGCTGCAGTTCTTCTGTATATCAGCTCAGAGAACTTAACGTTAAAATAACGCTCAGAATAACGTTAACATTGAATGCTGTGCCCCCATTGCGGCCTTTGTCGAGGGATGGACGGGGGTGCAAAATCTGCCCGATCATGCATTCCGAGAGGGAATTTTTGGGAAAGGAAGGAAATTTTTTTCCCGAAGGGGCACCATACAAAGTTTTCGAAAAAAATTCCGAGGATTTAACGAACTTTTCAACTTGGCGGTAAACGTTTCAAGCAAATTTTCAAAAAAGAGAGGAAAAATCCCGGATGGCATGACATGTTCGGCCGAATACCACTTTCGCACCCCTGGGGATGGGGTTACTTTACCCTTAACAGACGGCCGGTTCGAGCGAACGCAACCGGGAAGCGGGAAGAACAATTCGGGGGCAACTTACTTCATCCGAACCCGAACTCAAACGAGCCTTTACGTAATTCAGGGCCACGGATAATTCCTAACTCGACAATCCTCACGAAATAATTATTTTCTTTTACAGATAATTTTCTTCCAGTTATTTATGTCAAGGCTGAATTCACATTCACCGAACACGGTCCCCTCCAACCCCCCGGGCCCCCAGACCCCCTCTCCCGGGCACGGCCCACCGCCCACCCGAGTAGTCGCTCTACACTTTCCTCTTTTTCACCGACCGCCGCGCCCGGCGCCAGCGATGCCACTTCCAAAGCTCCAAAATCCAAGTCTTCTTCGAAAAGGAGCTCGAAGAAAGAGACCAATACGCGGTGCTCGAAAGGAAATCCTACCGATCCTTGCCAATCACATGTGTCACACTATCAAAATACTCCATCAAAATGTCAAGGGCAAGTGCTGTGATTGGTCCAAGTCATCGAGTACGCCACCAGACCTTGATATATTGATGGCTAGTTTTGATAGTGTGACACAGACAACTGAGCACATCTACTCTTTATCAGAAGGATGTGGAGACCATACGGAAAATTATGCAGGTTGTCCCATGGAGTAAAAGTCCGCGTTAAATGGGTCAAAATACGATTTGCTTTTCTTTTTACAGGCTTTATTATTTCAGAAGTGCCTCCAGTTGAAGCTAGGGCCAGCTAATTTTGGGGAAATCCTCAATTTTTATTAATGTTGCCGACGGCCATGGGCCAAAATTCGTGAAACAAGACTAGCCCCCCAAAATATTTGACCGCTGAATTCAACTGTAGCCTCAAAAACACATGCTGCTCATGCTACACATATGCTGCTGACAACATTCTGATATCATACCGATGTAATGTTGGTGATAGGGGAAAAAAGTCTTTAGGGGCCATTCAAGTATTGCGTAACGCATTTAGGGGAAGGGGGGTTGAGCCAGCGTCACGGTGCGTTACCAGGGAGGAGGGGGTAAAGCCCAGCGTTACATAACACATCCGACCGGGGGGGGGNTGAAAATGGGGGGGGGTGTCAGGCCAGCGTTACGTAATTCAAAAGGGGGGCTGTACGCCTGCGTTACGGGTGCGTTACAAGGGGGAAAGGGGGGTCAAAAAATCGTAAAAGGTGCGTTGCGTGACGTAAAACTTGAACGGCCCCTTATTTTGACCCACGGAAGAGTCAGGCGGTAACCCTAGAGTCCCTTTATACTGAGAGTCAAGACAATTTGAATCCATTTCTGATTGGTTCCCGTATTTTAGGCCTCCACAGTGTCACAAACGGGAATAAAGATTACATTTTCACCAATTGCAAAGATTATAATCTGGAATGGACCAGGGAATTACGGGTTCGGCAAGGAACAAACGGAATGAGAGGAGGAACGGAGAAAGGCATTTGAGAATGGGCCGATCAAAGATTACGAAAAACGTTCAATTTCTGTAATCTTTATTCCCGTTTGTGACATCCATGAGCCGAATTGTCTTGACTCTCAGCATAAAGGGACTCTAGGTAACCCTAGAATTTCCCGCAGTACCAGAGCCGGGCGGTGAAATGGGAGGGTTTTCCGGGAAACTTGGCAGCGAGGCGTCAGAAAAAGCGGGACCGAGACGACGCGGTGCGGGAGCCTCGGCCCGGAGCTGGAGCCCCAAGTTGGGTTCTCACCGAGGCAAGTTAAAGTCATAATTTATTATGAGCGGGTTTTAAAAGTTGTTTCTCACAAGTGCAATGATCATCACAGTTAATTACGGTGGCGGCCAGTGTGACAATCCGTGTAAATTACACCGCCCCGGACCCCGGACCCGACTTGTCCTCCTCGTCCCATGGACAAGTGTAGACTCCGCTATTAGGCCACGGCCGCATTGTGCTCTGTGTACATACACTTTATTCCCCAATATTTACCTAGCCACGCTGCATTGAATACACTCCGCCGCATCTACCCGCCTCCTCTTCCTCCAATGCCACATCGCATACATTTCACGGGGGTAAAAGTGTTTGAAAATCATGTGCATGATCGAAAATACTTCATTGAATGGTGGTGGACTATCATATTACTAGAAGGTACGCGGCCCAACCCCCAAAAGGAGCTTTGCACTCTATGGCCCGTTTCGCGAGTCCCTGTAAGTTTGTCTACTCTTCCACTTTGTAGTCCTAATTGAGGTGCGTCCGTAGACACCAAGATCGTAGGAATCCGAGCCGTCGTTTGGGCTGCAGTCGAGTTCCAACCGAATCAATTTTCAAGTTAAGGGAGTTGCCTGTGACTAAGAGTGTCGGCCACCCGTTTGTAATCGGGACTTTAGTAGGACGTCATTTTCCTCGACCGGGGGTGGCTACCGCCACTCTTGAAATAGAGCGAGCTCATCAGGGACTATCTATATTACTTGGAACAAACACGAATAAAAGTTGTTTACCAAACGGGAAGAGGTCACTAAAACGTCATGTCAGTTCGCCTTCGATTCTTAGTGTAGGCAACACAAGCTCCCGTGTGGTCGAATAGTGGTATCATCCCCCGACTAAACTAGAAACTTTCGGATAGGTATGTCCCTTTTTCATCGAGGTTGTCAGCCGAGAGAAAAGTTATCTGAGTGAATAGGTGGCATGAAATACTTCGAAATGAAAAACAGTGCGAAATTCGCGGACACGGTACGGTAAGACGATCAAATGCCAGGGTTTAAAATTTAATTTTTCCGACTTTTTCAGGTTAATAACTGACTTATTCTAGCCTGACTCATCAAATATGTGTCATCGATGCAAAAAAATGCGTACGCTCGATGGATGGCTCCTCTCAATAACTGCAACGGAAAGAACACCTGAAACTTTTGGCCTCTGAGCCCGGAACGTGACGGTATGTCTATATAGCCCGTAAAGTACGGTTTCCACGGCCGGTTTTTTTTTTCAGTGAAGCTGTCGTAAATGCGGCAACAAGGAGTGGTTATAACGCGAGGTGCGGGTCAAGTCCGAATCGTATCTGTTTGATGTTTGCGCGACGGACCTAACGAGCCGAATTCGAGTTTGCGACGACAAACGACCGATTCAGCCGCAGACAAGACCGTCATCGTCCGACCCAATAATTCAAACGAGATTTTTTTTCCACCGCCCACAGCCCGCGGCTCGCGGAATCCATACCTCACAATTCTTTCGCGTCTTCGCTCCGGTCACCTCCGTAAGGGGCTTTGTGGAACCATCGTCAATTTTTCACACGTGGAGGAGAAATAAAATGTGGAAGCCATCTCATCGAGCCGCGGAAGGGAAGGGTGTGGGGGATCGGGGATTTGTAGGCTGATTCTTGAAATTGGTAGACAAAGCGATGGACAAGGAAGACAAAAAGGATATGGAGGGATCCTATTGGTAGAAGCGGGTGGTTGCAATGGACGAAGGAGGTTATGGACTAGCTGACAGCAACCCACTAGAGACCCTTTAGTTAGTCCATCATTGTATCTCTTTGTCTATAAGGGCAATGCATTTAAACCAACGGGACCGCTCCATACTCCTTATATCTTATTTGTCTGTCGCTTTGTATATCAATTATTTCAACAATTATCCCGCTGTTTGGTATGACCAAGAACCTTGCAATGGGCCATGGCACACGGAGTACGGTAAATTGCGTGGGATTCAGGGTTGAGAAAATGAGCAAACAGATGAGTGGAGGAAAGTCTCAAATGGTAAGTGACGTAATGTTTTAATTAATGGGCTTGGAGGGCAAGGCGCATAAGTACATGTTATCCTATTTTGAGAAATGCCTGTTTGATCAGTTTTAGTTGAAATCATTAATTTTACAATTTTTTAAAAAAATCCGCACTTGTGCGCCTTGTCCTCCAAGTCCCTCGATTCAACCCCCACATCCCTTTTTGGTGCGACCGTGATGCCAACTTGAACCCCATAGGGAATTGAGAATAGTGCTGAGAAGAGCCCTTTACGTCATTTTCTATGGTTCTGAAACAAGATGTGGCCCAGAAATATTTCGCATTCCTCAAAAATTAATTTGTCGAAATTTTGCTCGTCAAGTAACTCCGGATTTTAGCTTCCGACCTCCGTGGTGCGATGCAATATTAGACCCCCTGTTTCCAATAACGTAAAAGGATACATCCGGAATTAGAGTAAACGAAAATAAAGCGGCGTATCTACTTAGACGACAGCTAAGCGCAAAACTGGCTGAATTGACGCTTTAAATATTTCATATAAGTCAACCGAAAAACACGAAGGAGCGCAAAATATATCGATGAGAAAGCTCAGAGATAAAAAAGAAAAAAGATCGAGGCGGAAAAAGAAAAGGTCATTAACTCACTGGCGTGAGTCTACTGTAATACAGTGCAGTAAACTTTTTAAAAAAATTCCAAGTAGGTAGAATCTGCAGATTTAAAGGCAGGAAAACTTAGCGACCGCCAACTGACATGTTCCGAGGCAAATACAAACAACCGAATCGGTGGGCGTTTGTTGGCGAAAGGTCCATGTTTCACCGACAAACGAAATCCGACACTCAAAGCTGCCGCGAGAGTAAGGGTCGGGTAGCGCAAAAACCTCCCAAGACTATAAAAAAAATTAAAAAGTCCACCTTGATTTGACTGCGCTCGTGGAAATTCCTGGAAAAATTGATGGAGAGGCAAGTGATTTGAATTGGAGACTCCTCTTTGCATGTAGCATGAATTTTATGCCCGACACGGGAGCATCCATTGCTCCTCATTAGTGTGGGCAGTTGGGCACCTCGTGCGAAGTTGTCAAATTTCACTTTCAATCCTGCAAAAACCTCGAATGAGGAGGGATCCCAAAGAAGCGTCAACAGAGAGCTTTATTTTACCAAAGATAATTCCGGTTTTCACAAGTTCCGAGAAAGATTTCGGGAAGAAATTCCGAAATACACCCGGATTTAGTTCCGAAGATCGTCGAGTTTGATCGAAGAATCATCAAACTTGATCAAATAATCGGTCAAGCTGACGATAAACTCCAAAATTCTGGGTAAATTCCAAAAATAGGTGGAAAATCTGGAGTATATTAGAAATGTCGAAGATTCCAAGTAAAATTCCGAGAAATTGCAAAAGTTTCAAAATTCGGATTAATTCCGGGAAATGGTAGCACTGTACGTAGGAATGAAAGGAGAAACCTTCCCCTGCTCGGAAACAGGAATATTCTTTGGGAAGTTCCCGGTAATTCTCAACTAAAGTCTATTTTTCCGGGAAACTTCGTCAGAGTAACACATAAATGCACAAATAGACGGTGTTCGCTCATACTTTAAGGAGCCCGAGGGGGTCATCCTATAAAGTTTCCCATTCCCATTATCGGTGCTAAATTTTCCCGGGAAAATTAAATCCCTATCCTTACGTAGTGACAAGTAGTCTCACTAGTGTCTTTGCTTTGCCTTAAAAAGTAGAAAAGCACACACAGCAAAAAAAAAAAAAAATAGGGGAAATTCATCAATCAGAAGTTTCCTTTCAACTTTAAGAATCCCCCTGGAGGGATCCCCCTGGAGGGATCCCCTCTATTTTCCATGATAAAATTCTTTCCTGGCTTTTACTTGTCGATGAGATTGGGAGATGAGCTGTTTTCCACCGGCTTCTTAAAAATGTCCAGATTTACCTCCTCCGTCCTGATTCTTTTCGACTTTCGAGACAGATCTTGATACTCTCGTGCCATCCTATTCTCATTCTTTGGAGTCTCACGAGACAACTTTAGGACCCATTGTTTTCACATAAATTTTGGAGGTACCCTTTACATCTTTCTCCCACCGTGCGAACACCCTGTAGATGCCGATGTGTCGGTCCTGGCGCAAAAACCGGTGTCATATAATTCATAATGCCCGTGGAAACTTAAAAAGCACACTTTAAGAATAATGAACGGACCATTGTTGAATTGAAGATGTGGTCACTGCTCGGACTATGGTGAAGCGTCAAAGGGAGGGAGGGGGAGGAGGGAAGGGGGGGAGGGCGGTGGTGAATCGAATCGGAGGAGACGAAGACGCAAACCAGAAAGAGCTCGTGATAGCATCGAATTTTGGGTCAAAGCCAAACAACTGCCACAGGACTTCGTGTCATAAATTAATCTCGAAAGGCGGAATCACTCGGCATTTTATTCCGCTTGTGTTATAAACGTCAAATTTATCTCAACTCTTTTCCCATGCTGATTTGCCCGCTTATTCCGACTTGTCAAAATTGGTGCATAAATGAAGACTTATGACACCTCGAGCGAGATTGCTCTGTTTGAAACTGAGGATGCGCCGAAAATGTGAGGAGGAAAAACTCATATGCATCAAGTACGAGGGCATCGGTGGCGCGGCGTGCTTTGCGATATATCGATCGATCTGACATTTGAACCTATGGAAAAGGATCGATGAAGAGGGTGTTCGCAACGAACAGCTTGATAATCGATTCTTTACGGTAGCATCAAATAGGGAAATATCGATGATCGATCATTCACGCTTCGCCACTGGACAGCATTCGAATCAATGGGAACTCGTTTTTCTTGAATGTAAAACAAATATTGTTTTTTCCATATTTTATGAAACTTTCCGACATAAGTCAGCTTTTCCATCTAGGCAGAAAAAAAATACGGAAAAGTCTTATTTAGAAAACCAAGATCATCTGGACAATTTACTTTGAATGAGAACGAAAGTAGATCCAATTCAATTTGCGGCTTTTCAAGGCGAAAAACGAGTCAGATATACCTATACCTCTCCATGCGATGACTTGACTGCATCGTTCATTCTGATGATCATAGAAAAGACCTCTGCAAGTCTCTGCAATCATGTAACAGCGCTCTCAATCAACCAACAAGGATATAATATTAAAATTGTGACAAGAATTGTCAATTAATAATAACTAACAATAAGAAGTACCCTTATCTAGCTGATGCGGTTTCATGAGATGCGTCATTTGTTTTAGTCAGTGTGCTTTTATTCTCATTTTCTCTAAAATGAGTGAGAATTCAGAGCTTGAAGATGACCGCTTCTGATTTATTCCTTTTAACTGGTGTGACTTGACCATTGGACTTGGCAGGTTAGGCGTCATCTAGAGATGAGGATGAAATATATCCCACTTTCCGATCTCTTTTGAGCCCTAAGAGCTCCACATTTTAAATAAGTCCGTGCTATTCCAAAGAGGTTCTCTAACTTGAATCAGAAGTTCCCTTTTAGCATGAGCTAATTGCAAACTGCACAGGACTGAAAAATACTTGAAGCACTCGTTATTTTCTAATCTACGATCGATTTTCCTGATTTTTCCGGTTTTGACTGACGATGGACACCTGGCTGACTTTTCCAGGGTTTCCTTCACTGCCGCCACTCATGGGTTTCTGTTCAGAGATGACACACAGATTGATAGGCTGCATTAAAACACTGAAAAAAAGTTACGGGCTATACAGATATACCGTCCGTTCCGGGTTCAGAGGCCAAAAGTTCCGGGTGCTGGCGCCGTAGCTTTGATTACTCCGGGTGTTAAGCCCGGAACTTCCGGCCTCTGAGCCCAGAACACGGACGGTATGTCTATATAGCCCGTAGGTAGGTACAGCTTCCGCGACCGGAGTTTCCTTTCCAGTGAAATATGGATTGCATTTTGCAAAAAGGAACCAGAAGCATTGCAATGATGTTAAGATTTTGCATTTTCATCCTTTGCAATAAAATTACTGAAATCGTGAAAAAAGATTAAAATTACATCGTAATTTTCGTCTAAAATTTACAGTTTTCAGCGAGTGAGATAGAAACTGTCAGTGGATAAGCAGGTTTTTCTTCCAAAACAGAAGAGGTTGCACAATTTTTGAAACATAGCAATGCTCCTGGTTCCTTTGCAAACTGCAATCCATATGATCTGTATTGTTTGGTTGGCGCAAAAAACAGGTGAGGTGCGATGGTTAAAACTACGGGCCTGTTCTCTCTCGGAGATGAAAAGCGTGGTTTACGCGGATGATGACTGTCGGGGAAAGATGATGATGATGAGGTGGTCGCCGTGTGATTCATACGAGTGCGGCCCCGGGCAAGGACGTTCAAGGAGCTTGGCCTCCCGCACGCCGCACGCCGCGCCGCCACACGACGCACGCGTTCACCGCCAAGTCCTCACTGTTGTCGGATCTATGATTCACGGACTGGGAATTCATCCCTTAGGGATACAGAAAGTTCTTGGTCTGCCAAATTTCAACATTGCTTTCCCATTTTAATAACCTTCTTTTCCTTAGAAACTTTAGAAATAGTACATTAAACAAAAAACTCCGGCAGCGGACGCCGTACTTACGGGCTATGTAGCCTTATCGTCCGCGTTCCGGGCTCAGAGACCGAAAGTTCCGGGTGGGGAACCCGGAGCAGTTGAAGCTACGGTTCCAGCACCCAAGACCTTAGAGCCTGGATCGGACGGTATGTCTACATTGCCTGTAACTTTTTTTACAGTGTACTTTTTTATGACTCTGCATGAATAAATTGCTATAGTTGTGCGAAAGAAACGCGATCTCAACCGCGGTTTTGCAAAAAAAATAACGCGATTTCACCGGCTTCCCCATATACCAACCCCGTTTTTGGGGCTTCCCCATTTTCACACTTTTTTCCGACAATTTTCCAGTAAGATTGTGAAGAAAACAAATCTAATCCTGAATGTTCACACTTTAGTTGATCTCTTCCCGCCGTATTTCAGGAAAATATATTTTTAAAAAACCCGAATTTCTTTCAAGCAGTTTCCTCAGCGTTTTCTTAATTTTTCAAAAGTGGGGGACGGAGCGAGAGCAGACTTGTGTTACGGGTGCGATACAGGGTGGGCGGGGAGTCAAAAATCGGAAAAAGTGCGTTACATAATACTTTTGAACAGCCTCTTCGCAAATCTGCGGATTTCGGGATGTTCTTCCGGTCCGGTCAAGGATTTTACTCCGAACAACTTCTCGGGTGCGAAAAATCCCGCCAGGACTACTTCAGAAGGCGCTTTTCACGGAGATAGAAGTAGTAGTTGGATCAAGGATTGAACAAGCGCGTGACTCACGGCTCTGACATGCTCGGAATTTTGCGGAAACTCCGGAGACGCGGCCGCGCCACGCGTCGAGCGTCGAGAGGTGCAGTTATGACGTGTGACGTCGGCTCTTGTCACACTTTATGTCACCGGTGACTGAATCACACGTAATTGCCCCGAACTTCGACGTCAACCTCGGCGCCGCGACGCTACCGCGGCCGTTGCGGGTTGCGCCCCCGCGGCGAGCGGAAGAGCTCTCGGGAATTTTGACGCCGCACCGTGTGAGAGTGAGTTCCGTTCCTTCCTCTTCCGTTGAATCACATCGCTTAACACATTCTGATATCATATTAAACATTACTCTCGTGCTCTACTGTGGCTGCATGAATCGATTTTGATTCAGAGTTGCCACAGAATTAAGGAAAGAAATTCCCTGGCATTCCCCTGATTTTCCAGTCACATTTCAGTCAATTTACGATTTTACGGTGCCTTCGCTCAGGGTGGCAAAATTTCATGAGAAATGAAATTTTGAAATTTCACGTGACATATTTCAGAAATTTATGAAAGATATTGAAAAATGCCGGTTCCTTTTCATGTTTCGCAAAATGTAAAAATTTTAACTTTCTTCTATTTTTGTGTATTTGGGTGCTGGTTGCATACTCTAGCACCTGGAAAGTATAAAATATTTCACAGCCTCGTAAAATTTCATGAAATATTCCACAGCCTCGTGAAATTTCATGAAATATTTCACTGAAGTTTCTAATCTTTCATTTCTTTATTACGTTTCATTCCACCCTGCCATTGCTGTACTTTCTCTGCAAATTCAGAACCTACCTCATCAGCAGAAAAATTCTGTACTTTTTCAGTACCTTTCGGTGACGAAATTCAAAATTCATGCACAAATCGTGACAAAAATGACGTGGCCAGGAAACTCGAAGTCCGTTGGTAGCCTGATATTCGACTAGCAGCACAATCGCGATCCAACGAGGAAATACTGCACTAAAAATAAATGTGCAAGAGATTGCATACTTTTCATGCTGTTTTAAAAACACGCATGGCGTATAGCAAAAAATTCCGGACCTTTTTGCAGAATTTCCGAACTTTTCCAGTACTTTCGGCCTGCCTTCAGAAAATCAATGCTGTCTCCGGACTTTCCCGATCAGCGTACACCCTACTGTAAGCCTTCCACGGGCATATCTTTCCTGGTAATCCATGTTGAAATTGTGAAACAATTCGAGCTTTCCAAAGTGTCTGAACTGTTTGAATACAGATATGAGTTACTGACATTATTATTTACTGCATATTCCAAGGTGCCTTATTATTTACAGTCTCATGCATGCACTACAAGTATCATTTTTAACAATAACTATAAATTCAGGTCAAAATTTGTTGGTACTCATCGAAAAAACCGACCGTGGACGATTCATGGGAGGCGTTTTAATGTCGTTAGCGTTACAATCGAATCAAGCAGGAACACAACCAAGTTGTAAGTAATAAATAAAGATGATTTGGACGATTACATTATAGAGAGTGAAGGCGGTGGTGGTGGTGGGGGAGGGGGAGGGGGTTTGGTCCCCCACTTTCTTAACGATATGCCTCGTTGAACGAGGAAAATCCATCCACGGTCACGTGATGACAGTTCTTGATACGATAGTTCCGTGCGAGGAAAAATCACAGAATTACCGAATAAAATAAGAGAAATGGCGTGTAGTGAAAAAACACAAAAATCATTTAACTCAGATAAGTTTGGAGAAATTGAGTTTCAATCAGTGACAAAAATTACTGCGACACGAATACTTATATGAGAGGCACGGCAGAGAATCACGATACCTATCTCTGTGATGTAGCGAAAGAAAGTAGACTAAATACTCAGCTGCTACATCCTACATCACGCGGTACATCGAATTTTCCAAGCAAATAAATCGGTGGCTGAAGTGCAAAACCACGAATCTCCGTTTGCAACGTTGCAGACTTCCGGTCAAACTTTCTTTGGAAAACTATTTCAGTTAATTTTTTGAAAACTTCCTTGATTATTCTTCTCTATCGGCAGAATATTCCGTGTAAATTTCTAGCTATATACTTGTTCCTCTTAAAAAATATAAAATAGGAGCAGAGATTTTGAAACACCGCAATGGAGATATGAGGTTTCTTACTTTAGCCATCAATATGTCGCAGGCAATCGGTAATTTGCGAGCGGCTAACATGTTGCTTCGATAAATCGCATCGATGCGAATCGGCATAACGAAAGGTTTAGTGGGTAGCAGTAACACAATCTCGGATCTCGGCTTGAGGCGCCTTCAATTTTTGTGATACTCTACGCTTTGTCAAGGAGCTAGTTTAGTTGCCTGTCTGATCCGAACTCGACTGGGATCATGGTTTTCACTGCACCTTCCACACTGCACACTCGCTTTGGTATTGAAACTGTAATTGGACCGCGTTTAGCAGAAAGGAACCAAGCCACATCAGTTGTTGCCAAATTTGACTGGACGATTTAATTTTTCACAAAAGAACGTTTGCGAGGATTCCTTTCGAAATTGTCAGGAATTTGCTTTGTACTATGCGGAAAATTCACTGAAATTTACACAAAAATCCGCGCAACCATTTTCATGTAAAAATTAAATTGTCCAATTAAATTTGGCAATGGCTGATGTGACTTGGTTCCTTTCTGCTCAACGCGGTCCAATTATGCTTGTTAAAAGTCTACAAATCCATAATAATTGAACTAACTATAGTCGTCGGGTTGGTCAGCGTATCGTTATAATTAAGAAATTAAACAAGAAGAATGATCAAGAATCATTGAGATATGCTGAAATCCCGAACTCTATCTGTTTTCACGGGCGCTGCAGAGCTGCATGATAGACACTTTATTTCGTTCAAGGTCGCGGGGAAAATTAAACGGAACACGAAACGAGTCTCACCCGAGTACTAACTTCACCTGGGTTGCCACTCAGTGAAGAGATATTGCACTGTGACAACAGAGAATAACGGTAAGCAATGACAAGAGTAAGACTGAGCGAGCAGATTCACTGCGCAACAACGCGACGATACTCAACGTGGCAACCCCGACGAACGACTGGGTGAGTTATCAGGGAGGAAGACATAAAGTCAGAGGCACACGATATTCGCCAAGGGCGAGATTGGGTGATGAGGGAGGGATCTTGGAGTAAGAAATATACAATTACTAGATAAAACGTCTGACCTAGATAAATAAAACAATTCGGCTGCCCCTTTGCGGATGTGAACTGCACACAAGCCTCCAGACTAAACTACCGTTGTTCTGTTGTTTTGTCCCCCGTAAAGGGTCTGAAAAGCAGTGTGCATGTGGGCCGGTTACACACGTCTTCATTGAAGCGTAGTAAATGTTTTGGCGAAATAATTTAAGTTTCAAACCTTAAACAGAGGGATGCCCTTTTGGGCCCTATAAGAGCACCATAGTTCAACATTTTTATACTCGCTCCATACGGGCACTTTATTTCTCATTACACTGAAAAAAATGTATGCTCTCACGCTTATGGGTCGGAGCCACATACAGACTGTAAAAAATTTGATGCCGACCTAAGAATAGAGATGGAGTCCATTTTAGTATGGACAACATTTACATAGGAGGAGTATGGACTCGGAGTCCATACAGGGCCGGATTTACCGACTTGCCGCCCATGGGCCGCCTGTATTTTGCCGCCCCCTTCTCATTCGTTTTGAAACATCAATAAAAACCATCAAGTGAATGTGCTGCGGGGAGGGGTGCATAAGACGCGTTTACTCGTGTTGGACACATTTTTTGCGAAGCTCTGTCTACATTACCAGCAAAAGCTCACGGAATTTTGCGCGAAAGTTAAGTTCCGTAAACCTATCTCTGTGTGAACAAGGCTTTCCATTTATAAGAAATGAACGAAAAAATTATGAAAGAACAAACTGACCGCACTGTGTTTGACGCAATGCGTGAAGCAAACCTACAGTCAAATATAGGCGCTGTGCGTTTCACACCGACCGCTTCTGAACGCACTATGTTTGACGCAATGCGTGAAGTATTCATGCAGTCTTGTAGGCGCTATGCGTTTCAAGCCGACCGCCGCGCCGCTCTGTTCCAGGTTAAATTGCGAGTTTGGTTTCTCTCTTAACTCGACTAATTAAAGGTATTGTCTCTTATATCACCGAAAGACGACAAAATTAGAAATTACTATACTTTTACTCTTAGGAAATAAGAGATTTTGTCGCCTTTTCTCGTTTGTGATTTATTTTCTGAATCCGACCAATTGCAAAATTTGCCGTCCTCTAAATTTGCCGCCATGGCCCGCGGACCATGTGGCCATCCCCTAAATCCGGCCCTGAGTCCATACCGCATGTACCCAGCGTGCAAACAGTATGAACAGTAAGTTCAAATACCTGATTTTCCCTATGGACTGCATTTTGCTAAAAGGAACCAAGAGCGTTCCTATGTTGCTGGGAATGTGCAACTTACATTCTTTGCAATACAGTTACTGAAATCGTACAAAAAAATGAAAACAGAGGTGATTGATGTCTTGAATTTTTAGTTTATTGGGAGTAAAGACTAAACTTGTTTAGAGGATCAGTTTATCGTCGACTTTTTAGGAGAAGTTTTTTAGGATTGGGCCGGGGTGGCTACCGCCACCTAGAATATTTGCTCTTGGTTCCGTTTTGCAAAATGCAATCCATATACTACAAGTTTACGACACATCTCTGCCCTCGTCGTAACAGCCAGACCGTATGTGCGAGCAGTTCATACCTAAGATTGTCCGAGCGGTATGGACTCTCACCACACAACAATTATTTTCAGTGTTTCCTTCCAAAAAACTGTCACCCTGTTTACAAAGAGTACAACATCAAGAGGAATACCGCAAGCTTTCCTATGAGTACAGGTTGAGGCGGGTAATTAGGCGCCAAAAGAGAATCAACGGGTTAATTGACTCGAGCGAGGTCAAATTAGATCAAATTTGAATACAATAAGTACAAGTGTCGGAGATTAATTGATATTGATGAATTATAGCGGCGGCGGCACGGGGCAGCGCGCGTTATGACAAACAGGTACAAACGTGTTTAGTCATTGACAGGCGTAGCAATATGTATTCGTGGACGGCTTTTGATGGCCGCGACCGACCGCAGCTAATGGATTAACAAAGGGGTCCCGCTTCGAGTCCCGATCCCTAACCAGATCCAGGCCCGCGGCGCGTGGTCCCAGATTCTCCGGAGGGGCAAGAAGCGTTTTAAAAAAAAAGGGAAATGAGAAAAAAATGGCCACGGAGGGGGCGGGGGTGGGCCGGGAAACGGTAAACAGTCGAGTGTAAAGTTAGACGGCATATTGTGAGCGCGTACTCGAGCCGGGGCACGGGCCGCCGACGCGGCCACGGGCAGGTGCTTACTAAACTGCAATGGTCCGTGGAAACCTGATCGAGGCGCATAAGTTGGGCTCAGTTCAATTCGGACATTGATCGACAGCTGCTCCTGCTCCAGGCAGACGCCGCCGCCCCCGCCACCCTCAAACCACCCCCGCCCCAGCCGCCGGCAGCGGCATACCAACAGCAGCGGCCCCGGGTTGTTTACCGTCTGTTTAGCAAAGGTGTTTGATCAGAGTCGCGATTCATCAGATCATTAACGCCGATACTCTCCGAGTACAGGGTGTCCCTACTCCAGGAGCCTCTTTTACGTGTAAAAATGAGGTATTTTCTTCGGCAAAGTTTCATACAAAACAGCCCCCTAAAGGAGTTACGCCACTCCAGTTTTTCAGGAAAATTATCATTTTTTTTAATATTGACAACGGTTATGGACGAAAACTCATGAGAGATTGGTGCATCACTCGAGGTGCTACGATTTTTAGTGCTGAATTCATCAAAGCCCCAAATATGTAAAAATTTTAACTAAAGGCCACCGTTTTTCCCCTAAAAAATCCGAGACCCCCCCCCCCTTCCATGGCTTAATATATCGATATTTTTAGGCCATCAATGAAATCAGCGCTAAAAATTTTAAGGTGAGCCAATTCACATGAGTTTTCGTCCATAATTGTTGCAGGAGGCCATAAAGTCTTCGTTCAAAATGCTTTGTCCTGGCTCCAACATTTTCTAATTCCCTGACTTTTACTGACCTCCGAGCAAAATTTCCATGTACTTATTTATTATTTTTTTTTATTAAATAAGTGAACTTCAGTGGCGTGGCAAGCTTTGAGATACATCGATGGATCTGCCATTTAAATCTATGGAAAAGGATCGATAAATAGGGTGTTCACAACGAACATCTGCATGATCGATTCTTTACAATAGCTTCACGTGGAGAAATATCGATGATCGATCATTCACACCTCGTCATGGATGGACTGTTTCTAAACTTTGGACAAAAGTTCTTCGATCAGGGATCAAATTACTGAAAAAGGCAATCAGTATGTGGTTGAATTGAAACATGGCAAGCCTTAAAAACGACCAGAAAGGATAAATATATGGAAGTTAAGTTATATGTTTTAGGAATTAGTAGATGAGTGATAAATTCCCTGACTTTTCTCGATAGCCTCAAATTTCCTGATTACCCTGGTTTTCCATACTTCCGGTAACTCATGCTGATGCCGAAAGTGAAAACGACGATTTTCCCGTCAAAAATGGAGGGGGCGTAGCTCCATAAAAAAACTCATGTTCCATATTTTTACAGATAGAAAACCCTTTTGCATTATGACCGTTTAACCCTAGGACACCCTGTACGATGGCATCTTCAAATTATGCGCTCCAATCCCTCACCCTCTCCCACCCCGGCTCCTCTGACCTGCCTCACGCTCGCACCCCCGCCCACAATTCGCCGCTCCGCCAACGTAAGGGCGTATCCGTACTTGCACACGAGCCGCGGAAAGCATAGAGCTCTACGGAGATCAGGGCTCACGCGAAAAGCGAGATACTCCCCTACGTCGGAGGAGCGAGGAATTAGACCGACTCCGTTAAGCAAATACCAACTCTTTCACCGTCTGCCAAAATTTCGCACCTTCCTCTTTCACCTCGAGTTGGGATAGGTTAAGCCCTCGGATGCGGGAGCCGTGACTGCCGCCGACGGCGGACGGGGGAGGAGGGGGGGGGCAGCCGGAGCCGAGAGCACAATTATTTCTCGCAAACAATAACACGGAGGCGCATGTGCTGTTGTAGGTGTTTTCTCAGACGGGGGATTTTTCCGCATTGTTCCCCCGCGCANGGGGGGGGGGGGGGGGGGGGGAGAGCGGTGGGCCATGTGTGCGTGCTAATCCTCGCAGGAGCCGTATCTGGGCTCCGCATCGGAACAAACTGAATTGTAATTGGTGCGTTGAAACAGCTCGTCAGCCGATTCGAGCGGCGGATAAGGGCCAGATTGCAATGCAATAATGCCCCACTGCCCCCTAATAAACGCTGATCGGATTCGCGATACCCGCCAGTTTACACAGGAGTTAATCGGAATTAACATGAGAAAAGCTTCGCGTCGCCCGCTTCCAGTTTGACCGATTTCCCGGTGCCGAGGACTATTCTCGTCTTCCGTCGTGGAAAACTTAAGTGCAGCCACCAATTTCATGGGACATCTTTCAGAGCGCGTGACAGTAGAGCAAACGCAACATTCCTATCATAGAGTTTTGAAGCTGAAGTCGATTAACGCACTTTTTCCGACTTTGACCATCACCCCCTCCGCCCTTTTAATGCACTCAAAGCGCAGCCCTACACCCCCCTTTTTGAATTACGTAACGCTGGTTTGCGGCCTCCCTCCCTCCCGCCAAATTTTCAAATGATCAAGAAAACGCTGCGAAAACAGCTTGAAAAAAATTTGGGTTTTTTTTCTTTGATATTTTGCTTAAATAGGTACGACGGGAAGAGATTAACAAAGGTTGAAAATATATAATTCGATTTGTTTTATTCATAATGTTACCAGAAAAATACACTTGGATAATTTTGAATGAATTTACCATTGAAAAAATCATCTTTAAATAAAAAAAAAAGAGAAGACTGTCCAAGAAGGTGCACGTTTTTTCCATCCCCCCCCCCCGGGACTCGGATTTGTAACGTAACGCTAGCTCGAACTCCCCCTCCCTCCTAAGGGGGCTACGTAATACTTGAACGGCCTTTTACTGAAGGTGAATTTAGAGCGGAAGAACTGCTACAGTTACGAATTTGAATTAATTGGGAGCCTTTCGCTATTCGTACACGAGAGCGCCGAAAAAGGGGGAAAAAATGTCCCGGTCGGCCGAGGCCAATCCGAGAGATATCCTGAGATCACATGGGTAGTCGTGAGGGAGGGCGGCGGGTGTAAAATGATTTAAGAGTTGCGGGAAATTTATCATGAGAGTCGAATACAATTATTATTAGGATTACAAAGCCGAGCGGCGCGGTCCTTTGGGCGGGGAGCAGGTCTTCTATCAAAAAACATAATTACCGCCGCGGTGATACCGAATTCACGGAGGTCCGCCCGCCGCCGCCGCCCCCGCACAGTGGGTCCAGACGATTAGAGAGGTCGCCCATGACATTTTTGACTAAAACTGCAAAATTTCATGTTTACTTCGTCGCATTTTCAATTCAAAATCGGTACAAAGAGCAGAAAATTTCACGAGAAAACAAATGGAACCCTTTTCAGAACCTCAAAGTTCCGTTTTAAACGGAGCTATAAGCGTTTTAAAGTTTCCGAATTTTGTCCGACCTCCGCTATCGACTGGATCCACCGTGCGGCGTGCCGTACCGTACCGCACCGCCACAACACTCAGCACCGAAACACGGCCGCCGCCCCTTCGCCGCTCGACCAATGACTTTATTTGAGCAAGAAAATCTGAATACAAACAGATCCGATGAAACAAACACAATACCAGATAAGGAATAACCCCGGGCCGCGGGGCCGGGGGGGGGGGGAGGAAAAATGGAGCGTTCCGTTTCTGTCACTAAAGACGTTCCTGGGAATGGCGTAAGGAAAGAGTTCCCGGCGAGAGCGGCGCGTACTTCGCGGACGGTATTGTTCCAGTTTTTTTCATGGCTCACAATGCAAAGCGAGTCTCCGAGTTTTCCGGACTCACAATGAGACGAAGTTCATTAGTCAATTAGTGAGCCAACACCTCCGCTTCCATCCGTTCCCTCGCGGCGAGATATTGATATGACGAATCCCTCCTACGCGACGAAAGAGCGCTGCGCTCCTGCCGTACCGCGGTAGGTCAAATCGTCGGGGTTTGCGGCACCGGAGTTTTATGTCCGGCTGCAAGTTCATTTAGGTTGCTGCACGGAGAAAAAAACTTCGTGCGTGGGACCCGAAGTTTAGGTCATATGGATCTCTGAAGTTTTCGGATTGAGCATCCGAACACTTAAGGTCCAGCTGCTGAGGTTTGGATCACACATATGAAACTTCAGTTCTTACATCTGAAGTACTTCGGTTTTCACATCCGAAAAACTTCGGTTCTCACATCTGATGTACTTCAGATGTAAGAACTAAAGTTTCGGATGTGTGATCCGAACCTCGACAGCTAGACCTACAGTGTTCAGATGCTCAATCTGAAAACTTCAGAGATCCATATGACCTAAACTTCGGGTCCCACGCACGAGGTTTTTTTCTCCGTGTGTGCTGCTCGAATAGGTGAGAGTTTGGACGAGACTGCAAATATTCAACCCAAAGATTCGGTCAACGTGACCCGCAGATTTGGTCTATGTACCTCCCCCCCTCCCCCCCCAAAAAAAACCGCAACAGTGTATTTCCTTCGGAAAATACATTAAATCGAACCAAATTATATTAGCCCACGTTTAGGTTACTTGTGCTGGTGCCATACAATTAAATCGAGCCATCAAATGGTCAGGTAGCGCCCCGCACCCCGCAGGTATTTCGTGGAATGAGTGAGGTCTGAATTGGTTTCATCAAATTCCTGCGGGAGGCTGGAATTAGGAGAAAAATTGTCTGACACTGACCATTTGATGGCTCAATTTGATAATGTGACACGAGCTATCATGTTTTGAATTTTACCCTTAATTTTAACACTAAATGTGGGTTACTTTTTCTTACCGTGTATTTAAGTACCTAAATGGGAGAGTGTGGACTCGGTAAGTTTGAAAGTAAGGCCACTCGCATATTCGCCTGAAAAACTACGGCGAGGCGCGGGCGTTGAAAGGAATCCGTTCTCGCTGGAGATTCTGCGATGAACGAAAAGATTGTGAAAATCGATGCGATCAGGACCGGGGGGAGTCGCGGTGGAGGAGTGCAGCTCCCCTGCGCGGCGCACAGTGAATCGAGTCAATGAGAGAGGTCGAACACAAATTGGGAACTTTAAACGCACATAACTCCGTTCAAACAAAACTTTGAGGTTCGAAAAGTGTTTCCATTGGTTTTCTCGTAAAATTTTCCTCTGGAGACGCCCCTTAAAATTTTAGATGTGACGAAAAAAACATCATTATTTGCAGTTTTAGCCAAAAATTTCATGTCCGACCTCTGCTATTGATTCGATCCACTGTGCGGTGTGGTGGCGGCGTGGTCGCCCGTCTTCACCACAGCGCTGAGCGACGGTCCCCTCATGAGGCGGAAAACTGGATCCTCCTGCAAGCATTTCCCATGGCTTAAAGAGGCACGGCGGGCGGGGCGGGGGCAGCGGGAGGGAAGCGTAAGGCATAAGGCACAAGGCATAAGGCACGGAGTTCCATAATACACCTGTTTGAGGAGGCTCAGACTCGGTGTTCCAGATGAGCGACGTCACCTGCCGCTCCCGCTGCCGGCCACCGCGGCACCGCACCGCACTGCGCCGCATGGCCGCGCGCCGCGCGAGCGCGGATTCACCAGCGCGTGCTCCCGACACGCCGATTCGAAACACCAACACTCCGGCCCGACTCAATCCGGCCCTAAATCGAATTGATTTTCCGACACTCATAAATATGTACACCATGCGCTTCAACTTTGACTCCGGGATCCGATTCTGACTGCCTCGTCAACCTGCTCACGTCTACCACCGCATTGCCGCGTCGTCGCACTCAAAAAAAAACACTCCGGCCGTCGAAGCCGTGCTTACGGGTACATGGATATGCCGACCGCGTTCCGGGCTCAGAGGCTGAAATACCCAGGCGCAGCACCCGGATCAGTTAAAGCTACGGTTCCAGCACCCGGATCAGTTGAAGCTACGGTTCCAGCACCCGGAGCAGTTGAAGCTACGGTTCTAGCACCCGGAGCAGTTGAAGCTACGATTCCAGCACCCGGAGCAGTTGAAGCTACGGTTCCAGCACCCGGAGCAGTTGAAGCTACGGTTCTAGCACCCGGAGCAGTTGAAGCTACGGTTCCAGCACCCGGAGCAGTTGAAGCTACGGTTCCAGCACCCGGAGCAGTTGAGGCTACGGTTCCAGGACCCGGAACTTTCGGCCGCTGAGCCTGGAGCGGATGGTATGTCCATAACCCATAACTTTTTTTACAAGTTCGTCCGAACGTTTCGTTTCTTCGCCTATGAAAAATCTGACGGGGAATTACCTCCGGTAACAGGCCCACAAGTTTTCTTCTCTCCAAATTCGATTCCATACGCCCCGGCTTACTCGGAACACACACTAATAAAAGTTGTTCACCAAACGGGAAGAGGTTACAATAACGTCACGTCAGTTCGCCTTCGATTCTTGGTGTAGGCAACACAAGCTCCCATGTGGTCGAATAGTGGTATCATCCCCCCGACTGAACTGGAAACTTCCGGATATGTTCCTTTTTTTATAGAGGTTGTCAGCCGAGGGGCAAGGCCTCTTGAGTGAATATGTTACATAAAATACTTCGAGATTAAAAACAAAGCACAATACGTGGACAGTTTATGGTGAGACGAACAAATTCCAGTGTTTAAAATGTAATTTTTCCCAACTTTTTCAGTTGAATAACTGACTTCTCCAACCCTGATTCATCAAATATGTATCATCTGCAGGGCCGGATTTACCTACTTGCCGCCCCATTCTCATTTGTTTTGAAACATCAATAAAAACCGTCAAGTGACGTGTTAACGTGACCATAACGTGCCAGCGGGGGTGGGGTGCATAAGACGCATTTACTCGTGTTGGAAACATTTTTTGGGAAAGCCCTGTCAACACTACTAGCAAAAATTCACCGAACTTTGTGCGAACGTTAAGTTTCGTAAACCTATCTCTGCGTGGACAAGGCCTTCCATTCATAAGAAATGAACGAAAAAATTATGAAAGAACAAACATAAATGTGGTTTAATGATTTTAACTTCCGCCGCCGCGCCGCGCAGACCGCACCGTGTTTGGAGCAATGCGTGAAGTATTCCGACAGTTTTGTAGGCGCTATGAGTTTCACGCCGACGACCGCTGCTGAACGTACTGTGTTTGACGCAATGCGTGAAGTATTCACGCAGTCTTGTAGGCGCTATGCGTTTCACGCTGACCGCAGTAACAGCACTGTGTTTGATGCAATGCGTGAAGTATTCGTGCAGTCTTGTAGGCACTAATATGTGTTACATGCCGATCGCCGCGCCGAGGGAGGGCTTCTCCTTTTCATCTCAAGTCCTCGTCATCATTTCTCTCTCAGTTCCTGGCCAAATTGCGTGTTTGGTCTCTCTCTTAACTCGATTAATTAAAGGTTCTGTCTCTTGTATCACCGAAAGACGACACAATTAGAAATTACTATACTCTCAGGAAATGAGAGATTTTGTTTGTAATTTTTTTCTAAATCCGATTTTTTTTATTACCTACATTTGAAAAAATTGCAAAAATTGCCGCCTCCTAGATTTGCCGACATGGATGGGCTGCAGCCCATGTGGCTACCCCCTTAATCTGGCCCTGATCATCTGTGCAAAGTAATTTATACGTTCGATGGGTGCTCTTCTCACTAACTGCAACGGAAAAAGAGGATCCACAATTGGACTGCATTTTACAATAAGGGGCTACCGTTACCGGCTCATTTTAGGACCAACGTATCTGCTATTGGATTGCCAATGCAGATTAAGTGTTTTTACGGCTAAAATGGAAATACCTAGTAGTTCCTGATTACAAAATGTGGTCCAATTTGACAATTGCGATGCAAAAACACGAGAGGTTCAAACTTGAGCTAATAAACAAGCATTTCATTTTGCCCCGTAAAAAACTCAGTGATGCGAAAAAAATATAAAAAATTGAAGTACTTTTTGGGTACCTAGATCAAATGCTGGTTTTAAGATTGTCCAAAGGATTCTAAACAATTCTCGGAAACAAATCGGGAAACGAGAGGTTCCGGGCTAAAATCTCAATCAAAAAGCGATAAGATTCGATGGTCTTAATCTTCTCCCTTGTAGCGGTTAAGAAGGAGTCACTAAAACATGAGATACTCAAGACCAAAAATCCCTTGGGTTACGATATAAAAAGTGAGAACTCTAAAAAAAACGGAGCTTTTCCGGACGGCGTGACTACACCGGTGGATATAGATCATCCTTTTCGGTGCTTACCCGCCGTGACACAACGGTGCCCTCTAACCAATCCTCCAACCTCCCCTTGGCCCTTGCCCTCCACACCCGATAATATTCATGCTTCCTAACTCTGCCCATCACTATAAACACTCATTATCTCCACGACTACAATTTTTCCCCCGTCCAAGGCCGACTCATGGCGAACGCTCTTCGAAAAAGAGTGTCATCTCGAATCTTGTTTCGAGATGAGTGCTTCGCCATTTTTAGTGCAGCACAGTGCACAATCTTAAATGGACCATGCGTTGCAGTGTTAGATTCAAAATACAGCCGGAAAAAAAGTTATTTTTTTTTTTCAAATTTCAGAGAGATTTATTGGAAAATGAACAAGACGGAAAGGGGGGGGGGGGGGAGACAGACCCCCACCCGAAGGCTTACATTCACAAAACTAATATAAAAAAAAAAAGGCGGCTGAAAGGATTTAAAAAGGTCACACAGTGTAAAAAAGGCTGGTAAGGAAAAATTTGCCGGAATGTGTCCTGGGACATGACTTCGGCTACTTTCGGAAAGAAAGTTGGGACAGAGGGCTATTTACTTTCTTCCGAATAGGCATGTGATAGGAAAAATGTGCAGCGTTGGAAGTTGCATCTCCGAAGACTACGAATCCATAATAACGGAGTCTGGTGGAACAAATATTGTTTTTGGATACAGACCTTCCCACTTTTTTACAGATAAAAACGAAAGAAAAGAGACAAAAATAGTCAGGCGATAATTTTTTGTCATAATTATTCTCAAACCCTAGCGTTCGAACCCACGCTCAACCCCTAATGACAATTTCACCCTCCATTCACAATTTCAAGGCAAATTATATTTATTGCCTTTTTTGAGAGCGCGTGCGCCTGCGCACTATGACGTGCGCATACGTCTGTATACGATACGATAAGCGCGTGCAACGTTGTCGAACCGTGCATGCAATTAAATTGATTAAAATCAATAGTGAGAAAGATTTACAACAATTAGTGAGATTTCTTTTATTTTGCAGTTAGTTTCCTAACACACTCTCCAGCGAGCTGACTTGAAATTCTTAGACGAGGCGATAGACATAAAAGAGACAAATAAGGCATTGAGTGATCTTATTGGTTGAAACGGATGATTGCTGAGGACTAAGGGGGAAAACGATGGACTAACTAAAGAGTCTCTCATGAGTTGCCGTTAGTTAGTTGATTACTTACCTCCTTTGTCCATTGCAATCACCATCACCCACCAAAAGGATAGCTCCATATTCCCCATGTCTTTTTGTCCATCGCCTTGTCTTTCAATTTCAATAATCAGTCCGGAGGCATGCTTAATTGCCGAGGACTAAGAAGGAAGTGTCTGGGAACGCAGTGTTGATGATTAAGTAAAATAGATTTAAGAAATTGTGCGAAATGGATACGCATTTCTGATGCGCTCAACGTTTTGTCAGCTCACTTATCTATTGTGTGTAACGATCGTACTATATTAGCAGCTTCCCTTTTAATCCTCCTGGAACATACGTAGCTTAATCACAAAGTGCATCTCACTTGAAATCGTTTATATGACTAATGCTTGTCTCTCTATTTCAGATCAAAGAAAAAAATATCGACACTTATTATTTTAGACAAAATAAAAAGTATTGCTTGTTCCGGGAGCGAGGTTGAACCAAATATAAGGGAAAGCTACCTGAACAGAATTGAAGAAGAAAGTACGTGGCCCATCAACGACTATTCGAAGGAAGAGAATCTGACAACGTGGGTATAAATGATGATCCCATTCTTTGAGACGCATAACCATTTTTTACACTTTCATGGAATGAGAAGAGGGAGAGATGTTTTTTTTCTTATTTCAAGAAAAAAATAACAAGAAAATCCTCTCCCCTTTTTTAAGCCGCACCTCCTCCCTCCCTCGTTTATTTACTATTTTAGCCGACTATTTTGGAGGATATTTACTTGTTACCTCTGAAATACGAATATGGATGTAGCTTTAAATAGAGGAAGATTCACTACCTCTCCCGGGTTTCCTGGTTCTGGTGAGTGGAAGCGCCGGCCGTGCCGTCAAGTCAGCTCCGCCTTGAGAAATCAATTACAGCGTCATTAGTCCGCCAAAAAGAGGGTTTCGCTTTCCGACCAGACCTGTTTTACCGTTGCAACTGAGAGGTGACAAATTTGGGTTGCGGCGTTAATTTCAGGCCGGGGATAGTTTTACACGCTTCGTCCGATTTCAACAACCCTACTTTCAGGGATGTAAAAATTGTGATCATAGAAGATTTCTATTCCACGTTTGCAGTACTGTGTGCTCTCTCATTCCCTAAATTTTCATTTTTTGTCGTAGTTCATTCTACCGTTCTACTCTGCCAATTTCAATGATTTCGGCGGCTATCCGACGAGTGATAGTCCTAAATGAACCGAGTTGGGCAGAAAGAAACCAAGCTACATCAGCTATTGCCAACTTTAATTAGGCAATTTAATTATTTTCATGAAAACTATTGTGCGCATTTTTGTAAAATTTTCAGTAAATTCTCTGCATACTATGAAGCAAATTCCTTCAAATTTTCAAAGGATTCCGCACAAAAGTTTAGCAGAGAGGAACCAAGTCACCTCAGCTGCTATATTGCCAAATTTAACTGGACTGTTTAATTTTTTAAAAGAGAACGTTTCTAAGGATTCCTTTGCAAATTTCAAGGAATTTTTTTCGTGCGATGTAGAGAATTCACTGACATTTTCACAAAAATCCGCACAACCGTTTCCATGTAAAAAATTAAATTGCTCAATCCGATTCGGCGATAGCTGATTTGGCTTGGTTCCTTTCTCCTTAACGCAGTCCAAATTATTTCGAGATGAGATACTCGAATAAGACTTTAGCGCAGTAAGAACTAAACTTGGCTGCTGAGAAAATGACGGAATTTCCTGAAACGAGGAATCGTTGGCTGCTGACACTGCATAATGCGAATGCGTGGGCTACGATTGGAGACACGCAACAATACGAGGCTCGTTAATGGTTCGGCGGCATGTTTTAAGTCGAAATCAAAGGTAGCTCGAAACCTCGGGAGGGCCCGAATGTAGCGCATTCCATTCGAGTCCGCAGACTTAAGTAATAACTCGGATTACGCAAAGGACACGTTCTCTCAGCCCTCTAGCCTACAGTTGTCTTCAAACGGCCCAAGGTGATTTTTGTTAAACCGAAATTTAAACACGAGAGTGAAAGGCGAAGAAAAAGTTTTTAAGTGCATCACCTGGACGTAGCTTTCGTTTTAAACTTTTAAAATGTGGGACCTTTCGAAAAAATGATACATTTGCAATTGGACCGCGTTTAGCAGAAAGGAACCAAGCCACATCAGCTATTACCGATTTTAAATGGGCAATTTAATTTTTTATATGAGAATGTTCGTGCGAATTCTATTGAAAATTACAAGGAATATGCTACATACTATGCAAAAAATTCACCGATATTTTCACAAAAATCCGCACAACCGTTTTCATGTTAAAATATTAAATTGCCGAATAAGCTGGCCGAATGGCAATGCTGACGTGGCTTGGTTCCTTTCTGCCGAAAGCGGTCTACTTGACGTTGCTAAGATCGTGTTGTTTCCGATGGATCTTCTTGTCAATCGAAATATTAGCACTCTGAAGTTGAGTTGTCTAGTGTTAGGAGGTTCTTGGCAGATTTTCAAAACGAAAATTAAGACCCCTCCAACGACTTTTCAAGAAATTTCAATTAATACAATCAAGGATTTTCAAGGATCTTTGAAGGATTTTCGAAAGTATTAAAGCCCTTCAAAAATCCTCTGAGGTCCTTAATAATTTTACTCATTTTTAAACTTTTTAATTTTATTTTTAATTTAATAGACTTCCTGCCGTTTCATTTATTTATGGAAAAATTTGATTATTGTTATTTCTTCGAGCAAACAAATATTCGAGGACGTTTTAATTTTGAGAGGCAATTTTGATAATGATGTGAACGACAAAATAAAAGGGGCACTAATAACGTTTGCTATATATCATGACGAAAAAGGATGATGAGCTAATTGCATTCTACTAGGATATATGTGCCATTAAAGTTAAATCTCAGACCGGTGATCTCAACCTTAACACTTTGCGATTGGTCACATCCTCCACGCAGAGTTGGGGCTGAACACATAAGCAGGATTGCCAAACTATCCAAAACAGCCATTTTACACTACTCACGCATTCAGCTTAACTTCGACACAAAGTCACGGACCAATTCCAAAGATAGAATCTCTGATTATATACCCTGAATTCCATCTGGAACTGTACACTTCCTCCTTGAAGAGATACGGCTGTATACCGAGAATGCTGGCACTGAATTAGCTGTATTATTAAAACTTAAAAAGGGTGGGCATTACGAGTAGAGCTGAGCATACTCTACCCAAATATTATAGGGTTTTTGGGGTTTACTCTCCGACTTAATTAGTAGGAGAGCTTAATGGACCGCAAACCGTGCAGAAAAGCCCGGTCGCGTTGTTTCGTGTAAATCTAGTTAGGCAGCAGCCACCCGTCTTTTTTTTTTTTTTTTTTTTTTTTTTTTTTTTTTTTTTTTTTTTGGTCGTCATTTTTTAGGGGGAGTTTTTTAGGATTGGGCCGGGGTGGCTACCGCCACCTAGAATTTCTCAATGTAGATTACTCTAAAATTTAAATTTCCCAATTTCAGGGACGTACTTCCTAGTCGCCTATTGAAATAATTACAGATTTTCCTCCTAGAAACGTGTTAACCCAACTATTACCTTCAGCTGTTTCTAAACTCAGAACCGACTATGAGCTACTGAGGTGATTTATTCAGAGTGTCCTATTTGGAGGTTACAAATCTTATTCGCCAGGCTGACATAATATGCACTCCGAGATGAGCCCGGGATAGCATTGAGTTATAAGGAGGACAAGGTTCATCCCGCAAAGCAGGTGCGTCCTCACGTCAGAAAGGCGACGGAATGAAACCGAAAACATCTCCGAGGAGTCAATTCAGAATGGTTAATTTAGACTGGGGTCAGGCTGGCAAAATTTCGTGACAAATAAAATCTTGAAATTTCACGTGAAATATTTCATGAGATTCAGATATTTATGAAAGATATTGAAAAGTACCGGTTCCTTTTCATGTTTCGCAAAATTTAAAAATCGGGACTTTCCTCTATTTTTGTGTGCTTAAGTGCGGGTTGCATACTCTAGCCCCTGAAACATATGAAATAATTCACAGCCTCGTGAAATTTTATGAAATAGTGCTCTGAAATTTCCAATTTTTCATTTCTTTCGTACCACTCTGACTGGGGTCCTTGGTAGTCCTCGGGAGAGGAGTTTAGACAAAATCAGAGACGTGAACATATGTTTCTTCCGAAATTTAGCGCAGTTGGATCCAGACACTTCGAATGGGGTAAGGGGGGGAGGGTTCGGGGGGCGTCTCCCGGAAAATTGTCGACATTTTAAAGCATCTATGCAGTTTCAGTCAATTTCGTCATGAATAACTACCAAATGAAAGCGTCCTTCCTTCTTCTTTCCTTCTTTCTTCCTTTCTCTTCCACCTTATTATGGAACTGACAGGGGGAAAGGGGGGTTGGTTACTCCCCTATTCTTGGACGATTATATTGCTATTGATTATATATTTGCGTACGATTTACCGTTGTACTACTCGTTTAAATCACAAATCTATATTTTTACCGAAATTACAGCCATTGTTTATTTCCTTCCACTACACTTTGACAACAGTGCCCGGATTCATTGGCACTCCGGGAGCAGACGGGTATGTATGGGCGCGTTAAATGATATACGAGTTCTTTGATTCTGCGCACATCCGCCAGGACGCGGGTCGCACCAGGAAGCGGCGCTTAATCTTCCTGCAGCCAGCTACTGAAAATCCTCACGGGCGAAAAGCACGGCAGATGTACTCACGCACCCGAATATTGCAATTCGGAAGGTCGACGATCGAAATAAGGTGAGGGGTGACATCACCTTGGGCATGACCCGACAAGCAGCGGATATGATCGGGCATAAATCTTCGCCCGCGGGGAGCAGTGAACTTCAAATTTCGACAACGAGATGGTCTCCAGTCAGCACGCAGGGACCAAAATTTGGGGAAACAAAGGGTCTCATCTTGGTTAGATTGCAGAGCTTACCTATCTGGGGAAGTATGATCAGCGATGTTGACTTCGTTACTTTCTGTGAAATGATATCCCATTCTCGGAAGGGATCTTTGATGAAATGCGGGGCTTCCATGATTTTTTCATTTTCCAAGTCTGACTTAAAATGCTTCCGACTTTCCCTAACCTCCAAACTAAACTTCCACTTGGATTTTTTCCCCCTTTTAACTATGCTGACCGCAAACGAGATATCGACAGCGGGGCGTAAGTCCGCAATCACATATCTCGTTTGTGGTGTCCGAAAATCTCCACCTTTATGTTATTTTTTTAGAGGATAACAAATTGACATCATTCCTTGAGGTTTTTGCAGAATTTTCTTCGCACAGACGTTTTAAAGAATTGCCGTTGAGGAGTTTTCCGTTTGAAAAATAAAGTATGACAGGAAGTCTGCGACGTCATGATTGTCGACTTACATCGTTGATATGTAATTGCGGACTTACGCCGGCGATAAAGTCTCTCTTCATCCATTCTGTCAACGTGCCCTGACTACATCGTTCTCTTCACACTGGTCCGTTTGGCTACATCTTGCACCCCAAAAGCATCCCTGATTTCCATCCAAACGGCCATGCCTTGAAATTTTTTCAAATGGAGATGTTTCATGTGTGAGGAATTTGCGATTTGACTGTTGATTTTCATGTAAAAGTTCGCGAGAAACACAATGGTGCCACTGGTTTTCTCTGAAATCAACTCCCTGACTCAAAAAAGTTCTCGAGTTGAGGCCAAAATGGAGGGAACATCCCACGCTATCCTGAGAGTCCACCTCTACTTCAAGACAAACTCTCCATACAAGGATAGGGAGAAAATACATTGACGGGGCTGCCACTTTATTTGGGGACTCTAAAACTGGAAACACGGCATCCCTGCTAAAGTATTCGCTCCATATCTTTGCATGGAGCGTTCATCTTGATGTAGAGGTGGACTCCAAGGATAGCGTGGGATATCCCTTCCATTTTGGCCTCAACTTGACAGCTTTCGTTGAGCTTGGGAGTTGATTTCAAAGAAAACCAGTGGCACCATCGTGTTTCTCGCGAACTTTTACATGATAATCAATAGTCAAATCGCAAATCCCTCACACATGCAACATCCCCATTCGAGGACTTTTGAGCATATCTGAGCGGTTTCCTCACATATGTTGCTGTTCAGCTTGAACATTAGAGACGAAGGAAAAACTGGAAGAAATGCAAGGACTTTTCAAAGTATCGCGAACTCTGGCTGTGAGATGATGAAAATACGGCGAGAGGAGGAACGGATTCGGTTGGTCGGCGGACGTCGGTTCGATGACGGCGACGGCGGCGCGGGCAGGTGGGCGAGTGTCGTCGCCGTCGCGGGCAATCTGGTGCCGTGCGGCGGCGGCCATGCCAATGACCCGCTCTGACGATCGAGAACGACCCGTGTCTTAACGCCGACTCCTTCCCGCGGATCAGCCGATGAGATGGGGGGCCTCAAATCCCCGCTACTCCGCCATAAAGGATTAAAGGCGTGCCTCAATTTCCACCAGAGCCCTCTTATATCAGGGTGTCTACCAGTCAAAAAAACCATATCAACAAAACCATACAAACCATACTTGGGGACTTCGGGGGACTTTTAGGGGTGTTTTTTCGAGAAGGTCGGGGATATTTCCCCCGAAATAGTAAGAGAAAGGGAGCTAGTTAGAGCGTTAAAAGGCGTATTTTATACGACTAATTTTACAAGTCATGTTGAACCGATGAGCACGTACGAAAAACCAAGCATAACTTTAGTTTTTTTATCCCTGGCTACACCGCGCCGCCGCGACTGGTGGGGAAATTTGAAAATGCGGCTGTTTAGGACGGTTTTTGTCATTTTTTGGGGAATTGAACAAGAAAATTGGGGACTTTCGGGGATAGCGGGGGCACCCTTCTAAGATAGGAGATAATTGTGAATATTGGGGACTTTTGAGGACCGGTATACACCCTGTACATGCATAAAAATCCATGTTCTGGGGCTCATGCAGATGTAGAGATACGCTCCACAGTGGATCGAGTCAATCAGAGGGGTCGGACATGAAAGTTTTGACTAAAACCTGCAATTTTGATGTTTATTTCGTCACATTTTAAATTTCAATGGGTGCTTCCAGAAGAAAATTTGAAGAGGAAATCAATGAAACCACTTTCAGAACCTCAAAGTTTTGTATAAACGGAGTTAAAAGATTTGAAAGGTTCCGAATTTTGTCCCACCTCTCCTATTGACTCGATCTACTGTGCGCCCTTACGCCAGGGGAGCGACGAAATGGGACGTTTTCCCTCCTCGTAATTATTTTCCCTGTCACTCCACAACAACCACCGTTTCAAACTTTCAACCGATGGGATCTGAATTTTGTGCTGCCAATAAAATTCAGTCCAATTTTCGACCAGATTCAACCAACAATTTTTCTGTAAAAAAATATAACGGCGGCGGAAATTTTTAAAAGTCGCACGGCGTTTGGGATAATTCGGCCGGAAGGTGCCGAAATCTTGATATGAGCTCTCGCGGCAACCCGATTGCACGAGCTATCAGCGTGGTAACTAATCAAGATAAATTAACCCCTCAAATTGTTTCCCAGAGAATATGACCGCACGTTATTTTTGTGCGCCATGGATTTTTCATCTCCAGATTTCCCGGTGATGCGCGGTGGAGGCTTCAGAGCAGCAACACGAAAATCTTGAACTAAAGTGCAAAGATGCAACAATGAGCTAAGGCGGGCAAGACAGAGAGGCCGCAATGTGGTGCCTCATAGGGCCGCATTAATAATGTTGGTATTCAGTCACGTTTCACAGTTGGCTGGCCATCTTCCATGAATCTAATAAATCAACGCTCAACTCCCGAGGACAACGACGAAGCTCAACAGTCATCGCTACGGCTGTGCACCGACCACCGAGCTACGCCTGCGCCGAAATCCTGGCTCCTGCTCGAATTGAGCCATGAATCCTTGCAACCGAGGGGGAATAACCCCTTCGAATCCGGGACATCCAGTCAAAAGTTGATTCTCCGACGACAATTCCCTCCTGCACCGAGTCACGCGCAGAATCTGTCCACCTCCGACTGATTCAACTGGACTTCTCACTATATCCGTTTCTGATAGCACTGTTGGTCTAACCATTTCGACTTCTTTATCATTTTTAGGGGTATTTCCCGAGGAAAATATACTGCGGAGCTCTTCTAAAATGTCATTTTCCACAAATCGTCACCTTCCGGCCAGAGTATTATAAACGTCATGCGACGTTTCACGGTTTCCGCCGCCATTTTATTTTTCTACAGAGAAGTTGTTCAATGAAGCTGCCCGAAAATTTCACTGAATTTCCTTGGTACTGCCGATAGAAATTAGTGAAATTTTTGAACAGATTCAATCAAAAATTTCTGAGTAAAGAAAATAAAATGGCGGCGAAAATTTTAAAATGTTGCAAGGCGCTTTAGATACTTTGGCCGGAAGGTGACGAAATATAGAATCCATTTAGTGGATAAAAGTCTGTCTAGTTGCGGATGTTACCCAGGAGAACAAGTAGCTAGCACCTAACTCTTGCTGGTGTTGACCATACATCTAATATGCAGATCTACTAGATGTGTGGTTACCATCGTCAGAAATATGGTAATGTTAATGATTCAAAATCGACAAAGACCCTCAAATGTAAGAAAGGCCGCATATTTTTCTTGTTAGGCAAGAAAGCAGTAGGTGCTACCTTTTATGTGATTGTGTGGTCACATTTCTGAAACACAACGATCAAATTTTCAGGCTAGAAAAACAGAAAAGGGCAGCATTTTACTTAGGTCAGCATTAGGTGCGGCTCTTAGACCGCGTAGAACGGACTTACTGCTCTCCTACATAGAATGACGTCAACCTTTAAACAATTAACGCTTCCTTGTTCTACTTTACAAATATATATAAGATACATATTTCTGTTGAATCCAATTTAAATTAGATTAATCAAATTTCAAAGGAAACTTAGTTTCGAAAATTTGAGCGTTACGAAATGATTTTCTTCATGGTAACAAGGCAGGGCAGGTTTGAAGTTAGTTCGATACATCCATCTCTGATTGTTCGCTCACAGGCGGTTATCCCTGGACTGAATAAAAATCCTCCCCCCCCCTACCCATTTGATTTGCTACACATCCAAGTAGTTGGCGCAGAGAGGAAGGCAGGCGCAAGTAGACTAGGATTTATGACGAATTCACGTCGCATCGGGCTATCTTCTCGGCGCGGCGCACAGTAGATCGAGTCAATTAGACAGTTCAGACATGAAGTATTTGGCTGAAACTTCAAATTTTGATGTTCATTTCGTCACATTTTAAATTTCAATGGTTGCTGTCAGAAGAAAATTTGAAGACAAAATCAATGAAACCACTTTCAGAACCTCAAAGTTTTGTACAAACGGAGTTACAAGCGATTAAAGTTTCAAAATTGTGTGCGACCTCTTCTATTGACTCGATCCAGTGTGCGGCGCGGCGTCTAGCGCTCGCTTCAAATCCCCGCGATTTATTGCCTAAAACAAAAAGACAAACAAACGATCGATCATGTGAAGAAGTCTCCGATGCACCCATGGAGCCGACTGGAGCTCGCTGCATTTCAGAGGCCGACTCCTCACGTCGAAACGATACGGGGTATACATATCATCAAACCCGGCTGGATTCACGGTGGCCAAAGTTGGTGCCATTGGAATTCCCTCCCTCGTCCACGTTTTTCCTGACCAAAGGACCAGTAGGCGAGGTACGAATTTAAGCACTCAGATAACCGACTCTTCACTAAAATTTCACGCGAAACACGATTTGGGCAACGAAAATTACTGAGACTTGCACCTGACTAAGCTATTAAACGTTTTTCGAAAGGTAAATTCAAACCTTCCGCTCATGAAAAAACAAAAGTCAACTTGTGACAAACCGCCCACTGAACGTTATCGTAACGGTCTCTGCATAATTCTGGTGCTTCAACTTAGCGCAGAGCTATTGCTCGTTGTTAACATTATGAACGACACAACGCGGGGAAAGCATATTACTCGATTAAAAAGCCTGCCAAAACTGTTGTAGTGCGCGATTTGGTTCAAGTAAACCATTGTTTTTCTTCCAGAGCGCATCTCTATTTCCATACAAGCCTCGGAAAGCATAGATTTAAACGGAGGACGGGACTCACGCGGCAATTGGGATACACCCTTACGTCAGAGGGGTGACGATATGCGGCAACCCTCAGAGATTTCCTATTAAGTAATACTAGACTTAAGAAGAAAAACTGATTCGGCGAGGTAAAACACTGCAGAAAACAAAACGAATAACTGCCACTTTAACCACCGCATCAGTTCCGAGTGTCATTTTTAAAAGACCCAAGTCAACTTCAAAAAGAACCTGATCATAAAGTCAATTTCTCCGGAACCACCACCCTCCGAACATTAAAATTCAAGATTGTCAAAGTTTTGTACTTGTTTTGTACCAAAGTGTACCGCAAAGAAAAAGTTTTGTACCCATCATGTAGAGTGCGTAAACTAAAAACGCAGGAGAGCTTGTTCTGTTTAACACGAAAAGAGATGATATTGCTGATTTCACGAATCTGTAGTTAAAAAGTGTCTGGCGTGTTTCAATGTAGATTTTACAATGGGAAAATGCTAATTTAACCACCTCCGTGGTTAAATTGGTCATTGTAAAATGTACATTTGAAACATGTCGGACATATTTTTTGAAAATTTAATTGTCAAATCAGTAATCTATTTTTTCCGGTAAATTTCAGTTTTTCGCAATCTTCTAAAATGCGGGCCTGCGCTTAGGATAAGGAGCCATAGATTATAACTTGATGGTTGGAGAACGTTTGCGTCACACACCCAGGTTCAGACACTCCGCACGAGCTATCCAAAGGAGTAAAAAGTAAAAGTTAACTTCCGAGAATCAACAAAATGTTTTGCCCAAGAATGATTGATGAGGGACGTGCTGAGCCTTTTCTTGCGGGCAGAAACACGCATCTTCCCCTATACTGACAGATAAAAGTCAAGTTAAGTCTTTTTTGATGAATAGATTGCTCAATGAGTCTGTCATCAATCATCATCATCGTACAAAAAAGTACGATCGATTCTGACAAATGAAGTTTTTAATATCTTAAAGAAACATAGCTGCACTGTAAAAAAAACACATTGGATCTAGAGTCCAGACTCTTAAAAACATCGACAAGAAAAAATACTCTTGATTCAATCGGATTTAAGCTTAAATCAAGAACCGAGCCTCTAGATTTGAGCGGATTTCCTTTGGATTTAAGCTTAAATCTGATTGAATCAAGAGTCCTTTTTTCTTGTCAATGTTCTCAAGAGTCTGGACTCTAGATCCAATGTGTTTTTTTTCCAGTGTTGGGAGGAATATCCGTGAGGCAAGATCTTTTTCATCTGTGATTTCGCCTATGAGGCCGATGTAAGAGAAAGTACTTACGTTACGAAACGCATTTTGCGTATAGTCTTCATACAAAGTGAGCTTTTTAAAGCTCTTTACATTGGGATGTCATTAGGGTCATAATTTCCAAATTAAGAGCAGTATCCGAGTTGGTCAATATAATGGAATCATACCTGAAACAAGGAAAAAATACGTGTTATAAAAATACTCCGAGCTTATTTTATCTTGGATGAATAAAATAAAATGTCCGCATCTTCGCGTTTGCCAAGCTCACAAGAAATCTCGGCGGATAAGAGGGTGTTTGGCAACCAGACGGTCGCGCATGACATTATGACGAAAAAATTTATCTGGTATGGTCATGTGCAGAGAACGGCAGACAAGGGGTTGGCGACCCCCTCCCCCCTTTAACTTCAAATATCGATAGTTTTGAGGCCATGAATGAATTCAGCGTTAAAATTAAAGAGAATGGTGACTTTACAATACTCTTTGTCCATATCGTTAGCCTGAATTCAGAATCAAGGTAGTTTCCTCGAAAAATTTGAGGGGTGCATGGCCTCTTCAGAGGGTACTTTTTGAAAGAACTTTGATATGGACAAATGTATCATTTTTACCCATACCCTCCTGCAGTCAGGCCGTTTAACCTCAGATCATAGGTTAAAATTTCTAAAGCAGCAGTCCGTGACAATGGTGATATCAAAAACATAGGAGAAAAAACGGGAAACAAGTACTTGTGTGTTATGTACAAGTGTTAATGTGTACTTTCCAGCCTTGTTTCCCGTTTTTTCTCCTATATTTTAAATATTAACCTTGGATCTCTCAATATATAAAAGGGTGATTCTTTAAAAAAATTCATGAGGCAGTCGAGAAAACAAATGCTCACAGAGCATCACATAGAGCACTAAAATAATATCAAAGCAATTTGACACCGATGCGTCTTCTGCTCCACCGGGTCCAGCTTGTGCTTGTCTTGACGGTCAGATTTCCTTGTCGCGTGCCCTCCGTAGCCTCCCCCCCCCCCCAAGACTCGACAACCCCTGAGCATCCCTCTTAGCACGTAAGCATCCGCGGCTTGATGATGTTTACCTATCCTTGGGTGGAATTTAAATTTTTATTTTTGTCTCGACTTCCTCTATTTTGTCTTGGGCACACGCGGCCGCGGCCGGTCGCCTACTGCTCCGCTGCCTTCCTTCCCTCCGACTCCCATTAACCCTCCACCGCGAACCCCTCCCCGAGGGCTCACGAACAGCGCCCTTATGGCGAGGATAATCGCCCATAAATAGGACAAGCATCCAGACAAGACTTATTATTTACTCGCGACAACCACTCTCTGTTTTGTTCCAATTAAACCTATACGCTAATCTCAGGAGTCTTTCCACTATCGAACCAACGAATTTCGATCCTTCTCTTTCTGCTTCATTCTACTAATTATGACACATTTTCGCGTAAATCAAAGCTTCCATAGTCTTTCCAGTTCCCTGACTTTTTCCACAATTTTCGAATTATTTGACTTTCCCTCACTAAAAAAAAAAAAAAAAAAAAAAAAAAAAAAAAAAAAAAAAAAAATTCGCTTGGATCTAGAGCAGGCTCTTGAAAACAATGACAAGAAAAAATACTCTTGATTTCAATCGGATTTTTGATTGAATCAAAAAAAAATCCACTTAAATTAGGAGGCTTGGTTCTCGATATTTAAGCAAAAATCCGATTGAATCAAGAGTATTTTTTCTTGTCAATGTTTTTAATAGTCTGGACTCTAGATCCAAGCGACTTTTTTTTCTAGTGCTGATCTTCCATCTAAAACTCCTCTTGGCTTTGTTTTTCTTATAATTACGCTGACTTTTGCTAAAAAGTGGACGAAATTTCACTTTTGAAGTATTAGATTAAGGGACAACGCATTTAAAAGTTGCTGGCACTCGCGCGGATGATAACGGCTTAATTCCTTAAAAAAGATGATTTCTTCCATTTCCATGAATGATTGTCACGAAAACCTTTCAAGTAGGTCAACTGGCGCCTGATCGTTTTTTTAAATTTTTTCTATGACCCAGAAACATATTTCAGATGTGTCGAAGACGGGGACAAGGAGACTTGATTTTTCTCTGAACTCAAGAAATCGCCGTGAGAAAGAGTGAACAAGGGGGATAAGGTGCGAGGAAAACCAGGGTTTCGAACTGGAAGTTTCGCCGAAATTACTCAATCATGCACTTGGGGATTAAATATTCTAAATATACTTTTAATGGATTCTGTTGTTGACAAGCCGCGACCAAGCAAGGGAACAGGCAATTTCTTTTGACAACGATTAGTATCCAAGGTATCTAACAGTTACGGAAACCCAACTGTTATAATGTGCCGATTCTGGTTCGAGACTAACAGCGTTCGAGAGCGATCAGGGCGCGCTGTTTGGAAAACAATTCGCACGGAGACGGCGGCCAAGGCAGGCCGGAGAGAGTGGTTTCCAATTCACTTAAAAGGATTAGAGCATAGCTCATTAAGGATTGCGTTAATTTATTCCTCGAAACTGTTTGAATTTTGAGATGCGTGAGATGGCACGCACGGGTAAGGGAGAGGTATAGAACACGGGCTCACTATTTTTAAATAGTGAACCCGTGTTCTGCCTTGACATTAAACGCAGGAAATAAGGACCTCTTTCTTCAAAATTTTCCACTGAACACTGATGATGCACCGGCGTTCGCGGAAAACATCACGCCCGTCCTCAAGGTGTTGCAGAAACTGAGATGAAAGCGAATTTTCATTTCTACCTTTTCTGCGTCCAAAATGCCCGGTCTCTTCTTATTTCATCCTGTCCTCGCTTCACCGTTCCTCATACTGGCCCTTTTCCTATTTTCTGTCAATTAAACCTTCCCACGTCACGAAGGTTATCACTGAAAATAAACCACCTACCATCCGCAACTTCTTTAAATTGCCATCAGAACCTTCCGCCAAAAAATTTATCCCTGAGGGAACCACCTTTCCTCCCTGGGGGATAAAACCCTTTAAAATCAGATGTCAATTATTGGCATAAAACTTCACTTGGATCACATTTAGCAATAAGGAACCACTAGACCTGGCTCATTTTAGAAACAACTTATATGCCGTCGGTTTCCCTACAAAGAAAAGTGCTTCAATGGAAGAGCCAAAGACAGTGGTTCCTTATTGCAAAATGTAATCCACTTGAACCGAGGCTATGTTTAAATGTTGAACCAATCGATATCGACACAATCTCACCTGTTTGATGTATCAAGTGGTGCGGTGGCGTTTGCGGACTCTAAGAATCCGGTGGCGTTTGCGGATTCTTATATTTTGATGGTGGCGATTGCGGAAAGGCGGAACAGGGCCGGTGGAGTTTGCGGACCAGAGAATTTTGGCGGTGGCGATTGCGGACGGAGGGGTAGGCACTTAATTATGCTGCCCCCACCCCTGCGCTGTATATTGAAGAAAAAAATTACCGGAGAGGCTTTAAAATTATTTATAAAAATATAATTGAAAAGATGCAAATTAGCTGGGATGTATGTAATATTTTGTCATTTGAAATGACAATAACAAACTCAACAAAAACTTCGCAATCATAAGTTCAAAACCGCTGACGCCGCAAGTTTGAATAATCACATCAAACACAGAGCGGCTGGCGCGCACGGTGCACAGTAGCGCCTTACAAGACCGCAGGATGCTTCATGCATTGCGCGTACGGCACGGTGCGCGTGACGCGTAGTATAGCGCCTTACAAGTTTGCAGGATACTTCATGCATTGCGCGTACAGCACGGTGCGCGCTGACGACATAGCATAGCGCCATACAAGTCTGCAGGATACTTCATACATTGCGCGTATACCACGGTGCGCGCTCAAGTCGTTGAAACGTTGTATTTTCTTGGTGTCGAACCTACCCCGAAGTACCCAATTTCCGAATAAAGCACACCGCCAGGCTCTGGATTCCTTTCCGTGGATAAAAAAAAAAAATATCAGTATTGAATATTTGTATTATATTGGTATAAAAACATATGAGCAGTGAACATCCGGTAAATTTTTAAAAAAGGCATATCAGAAATCAAGAAAATAAAAAATCGTCAGTTTTAGTCCATTTTTAGGATTCAAAACATGTTGTAAATTCTAGTCCAAAATTACTGAAAGTAAAAAAATTACATAGGAAAAATGAAAACACATAGGTACATAGGTACAAACTGCCGTGCTAAGGAAAAACGCCATATGAACATTCGAGAGTTGCCAAATTTCTTTCGATACAATGTTTATTTTTAAGAAAGGTTATGAATATTTTTCTATGAAATTTTCAGGTAATGTGTATTAAAGTGCGATTAAAATTCTATGAATAATTGGAAGAAAAATATTCTTAAGTCCTTGATTTCTGATATGCATGTTTTAAAAATTTACTGCATGTTCACTTCTCATATGTTTTTATACTAATATAATACTAATGTTTAATACTAATATTTCTTTTTCATCCACGGAAAGGAATCCAGGAAACTGTTCCGTTAAAGGCTACTCATTATAACGCAAGGAAAATTTAATTTGCTCAATTTACACTAGGAAAAATATTCTCACTTTTACGCTTTACGAACCTATTTTTGGAGTCTCATCAAAGCTTCGTTGAAAGAAAGTTGGCGCTCGTTAAATGGTCTACAGAGCTACTGCGAAAGGAAGCTGTGCAGAACTCCCGACTACTGCGAGCTCTCATGACACCATAGCATTGAATTTTTAATTCGTAGATCTCCAATCGGTCGTTTCGATAGGTTGGAAGTGGCGCTCTTTTCTTCCAAATAATATCAGTCTCTCCGTCAATGGCGATAGTTTCGATGGTGAAAACTCAACGAGAGGTCTATCAGAGGCGAGCTCATGTACGGAGCGTGATATGAGTTGGAAAATGAGTCCGTACTAAAGTAGAGAATAAATAATCCTTATTTCAAGTTGAAATAGTGCGAGGGACAAGACAGGAGTTAACCCGAGGTCACATGATCCTGTAAGCGGCAGTGGTGCCGCCGTGCCGAAAAGACGGGGCCCGGGCGTGGAACGAGGTGCTTTTCGTTAAGAAGTGCGGGGGATAGGATCCCGGCGCGGAAAGGTGGAAGACGGCTCAATTTGTTTAAAAGTGTTTATCAAAGAGGAAGTAGCCTGGGGCGGCGGGGGGAGGGGGGGAGGGGGGCCGGAGCCGCGGCCCAGACACTTCCGCTGAAGCACAAACCATCCCTTGGATGTCACCCTCCCCAACACTAGTTGCTATTATAAATATTAAATAAAAATACCAGATTCAAATTGCTCGCGCGCACCCCCGGGCGGGGTTGCCGAGCCCGGGGCCTCCGCCCGTGCCGAGGGGGGCCCGCGCCCGATTTCGGGCCGCGCGGGCTCGCGCCTTCAATTGAATTATCGAACGGGGTCTTACCACTCCGGGCCGGGAGGCGTTTGTTGTCTCGTCGTTTCTGATGTCTCTCGGACCCTTGTCTTAGCCCGTGATTGACGCGTCGCGATCGGTGGCCCCCGGGCCCCGGTCCCGTTGTTCCGGCCCCGGCCACTTCCGCAAACCCGGCCTCGAGCTTGGATGTATCCTGCCGTCCTAAGGAACAACGCCGTATCAAAATTCGGGAGTTGCCAAATTTCCTTCAATAAAATGTTCATTTTTGAGAAAAATTATGAATATTTTTCCGAGACATTTTCGAGAACTTTAGGTAAAATTACGAAGCAAATTACCTGAAAATATTGGAAGAAAAATATTTAAAAATGTTCCCGAAAATTCGTGATTTATCGAAGAAAATTTGGCAACGCCTGAAGGCTCGTACGGCGTTCTTCCTTAGCGCGGGAGTATCTGTATCGCACGCGCCCAGGTGGATGTGGCGCTATTATTTTGATGATTACATGGATGTGATGATCCATTTTTCGGGCGCAGGAAGTGCGAGCGGCTGCTGCGCCGCGGCGTCTTGCAGCATACCTGGGCAGGGGCACCCAGCACCCGGTGCGTTCCCGTTCGTCCTGTGTCTTACCTTTCTCGTTCACTCTGTCGTGCTAAGGAAGAACGCCGTATGAACCTTCAGGGGTTGCAAAATTTTCTTTGATGAAACGCGAATATCCCGGTAAACCTATGAATATTTTTCTTCCAATTTTTCAGATAATTTTGTCCGCAATTTCACCTAAAGCCCCTGAAAATTTCAAGGAAAAATATTAACATCATTCCTCAAAAGTAAACATTTTATAGAAGGAAATTTGGCAACTCTCGAATGTTCATACGGCGTTCTTCCTTCGCACAGCAGTGCTGGAGTCCGGAACTTGCAGCTCTGCTGCATGCTGCATCTCGACGCATCACCGAATGCGCCTCCTCGGCTCGTGCCGCCTCCATCTAAGGGACGTGGCGTGCTTTGCGATACATCGATGGATCTGTCATTTAAACCTATGGAAAAGGATCGATAAACCGGGTGTTCGCAACGAACGCCTTAAAAATCGATTCTTTACCACAGCATCGATTGGGGAAATATCGCGATGCTCGATCATTCACCCCTCGCCATTGCCACCTTTCCAGGGCTGCCTCAGTTAAGAAATACCGGTTAAATCGGGAAATTTCGGGTAGTTTCAAAAAGTCAGGGAACACCTGGAAATGTCAGGGTAAATTTTGGAAGTGTTACACTGGAAAAAAACACATTGGATCTAGAGTCCAGACTCTTGAAAACCTTGACATGAAAATACTCTTGATACAATCAGATTTAAGCTTAAATCAAAAGGAAATCCGCTCAAATTAAGAGGCTGGGTTCTTGATTTAAGCTCAAATCTGATTGAATCGAGAGTATTTTTTCTTGTCGATGTTTTTAAGAGTCTGGACTCTAGATCCAATGTGTTTTTTCTTCCAGAGTAGGAAGAAATAGTAAAGTCATCTTATATGCTTTCTAGAATGGGTTTGACGTTCCGAACAACAAATTTTGCCCCTAAGGCTCTGTAGAGCCTGTAGACCACTAAACGAGCGCCAACTTTCGTTCAGCGATGCTTTGATGAGACTACGAAAATAGGTTCGTAAAAGCGGAAATGTTTTTCTTACAATTAATTAATCGAAATGGAGAAAATTAAATCTTCGCCCCGCAATAATGAGAAGTCTTCAATGGAACAGTAAAAATAACGTCTCATTTGTGGAGAATACAGATCGTACTCGATACATTAAACAGGTGAGATTGTATCGATATCGATTCGTTCAACATGTGATCATTCCCTCAACAGTTAATTGAGTAATCTGATGAAACAAGTTTTTTTAGATGGATTTTTGATTCCTGTGAGTGCAAAATGGAAATAAAAGTGAAATTTTTAGACATTTTCTCATTTTCAGCTTTTTCAACTGAAATCCTTTAATCCTTGTTTTTTTTTTAATTTTTTTTAAATGAGGTTATGTTCTATTGTTTGGAACGAAACGATACATCGAACCACGATCGAATACGATCTACTATGTCTGCAAAAACTTCTTTTGCGGACTTTCTGGACGGCGCGGGCGGCGGTTCCTTCGAAACTGGGCAACTTGGACGAAACGCTGAGTGTGGATCGCTAAGTGATGGGTGGCAAGTAGAGTCCGGCTCCGAGCTGAGCCAGACGAGAGTACTTGAGCTTGTTTGACAAACCCGGAATATTTCATGGTCTCGCGCGGCCAGGCCGCGGCTACAGAGAACGCCGAGCGGGCCAAACACAGTTTGGAGAGGTCCTCCAATAAATCAGGTAATTAGAGCAATTAAGGCCTCGATTAATGTAATCACAGATGCGATCCACTCCACACAGCCGCCGCCTCGTCGCGCATAGGTTATGTCTACCCACTGTTGCCATCCGGCTCTCGGAATTCAAAATCCCCGAATCACGATACAAAGACGCCCAAAGATGGTGGAATATAAAAAGTTTGCGATCGATTTGATGTGATTAATACGCATGTGTTGGCGTAAACAAAGAGGAATAGTTATTTCATTCATTCGAAAAATTGTAAAGGGGCTTAACAAACACATACATGGTTCCCATAATTTGCAGAATCAACAAGACTTTCACTCTCAGTTTACAAAGCATTTGTTTTACACACTTCAATAATGCCTCAGCTGTGAGACGAGTACTTCACTTCAAATTAATTATTTATTTCGAGCACAAGTTGAACTTTTATAAAGTCACTTGATTGCACACCTACAAGCTTCGCGCATATTTGTAGTTCTATAAAATAGGTTTTTAGAACTTAGGAATCTAATTTTCCTTTGAAAACTGTAGAAGGAAAAAAAATTAAATGATCACAGCAGACAAAAACCTCTTCCCGAGTTCCGAACTGGAGGTCTTGGAGAAGCTCAAGAATCACCCGAGGTTAGGGATGAAAATTGAAAAGTTCTGAGAAGACAACCCCGAGAACATTCATGGTGGCTCTTCAAAGTGTGAGCGATTATTATGAATGTGTACATGTGTGTATTACGTATGTGTTTTTTTTTTTTTTTTTTTTTTTTTTTTTTNTTTTTTTTTTTGATTGTGGCAACCCACGAAAGACCGTACAGTTAGTCCATCATTTACCCCTTCAGTCTAAAAGAAACCACCCATTCCAACCAATAGAATCGCTCAATACTCCCTATGTCTTCTTTGTCTATAGCTTTGTTTATCAATTTCAACAATTAGCCCGCTGGCATAGACATCAAAGCGGCCCTTGGAAGCCTCTGTTTTGATCAGTGGCAATAGGCTTACTTGGAAAATGATCAGCAGCGCCACGAGCCATCACTCAACGGTTTCATTCCGACAGATCGTGGCGCCACATTGATTTTAAGTATTGCACTGCTGTTCTCAGAGAGATCATTAAAATCTCAACTTTATTACGATTTTTGAATGTTCCTACAGTGATCCTTCAACAGTTTGAGCAATGCCGACTGATCGTGGCGCCAGATCGCTTGCAAGTACTTCAGACTTGCTGCCGAACAGAGCATTAAAGTTTCACTTCACTCTCAATTTTCGGAGGCTATTGCGCGGGTGTTGGACAAAACGACAACGCTGATGGGTGCGAGTTCGGACAATGAGGCGGCCAATAATTTTGTCAGTTGGTTTTTCGCCATGCCTCCAGCCGAGCCTTCAAGTTCCTTACCCGGAGGTCTTGCCCCACTTGAGAGGAGATTCTGTGAAAGTGTCAGCTAACCGAGTGATGTCCCATAATTTACCGAGGGGGCACGTTGAACCACTTGACGCGTCAATCGAGGACCAATCGATGAATGACGTCTCGGTAAATATTCACTCCTGCTCCAAGTTCTGGCCAGGTTGCCTACTACCACAGAAAAACATGTCTTCTTTCTTCGTTCTATTTTCACGAATAAAAGGACGATTTCTAAACCCTGTTTTTACGAAATTGATTGAGGTATTTTTCAGTGAAACAGCCTATGAGGCTTGAAATGCTGCGAAGATTGTGCGATTTTTTATAAGGTTTGTGGCAGATGAATTTCATTCACAATCGACTTACTTACAATAGTGAGGAAAAACTCGCAGCGATTTCAGGGAAAACTTTATAAAAGAACTGCGGCGGATGAGTTCCTCACACCTAGAGAATTACTTCTCACAATCTTAGCAGCATTCTAAGTTTCTTACACCCTTCTACTAAAAAATGCCTCAATTCTTACACATGATGACTGGGATTCTTGATTTTTTTATTCCATTATAATTCCTGAATTCTATTAAAACATTTCCTGATTAAAATTCAGGGTTTCTTTTCGCATCTCTCGGGGAAGATTTTCCTCCAAGCTTGGAGAAAAAAATGTATTTTTCCCATTTTTGTCTGATTTTAAAGGCAAATCAATACCGACGCTCCCACAGCCAATTTTAAGAATAACCTGATTTCGGGGCGGTATGAGAGAAAATTCCCGTTTCGTACCGATTCCCTAATGGATTCAAGAATCTTCCTAGTTATTTTTCATTTCTTTGTACTTTCCGGTTTTACGGGTCTTGTACACCATGTTCTTGGACGTTGATATGGTTACCATGGTTTTCAGGTTCTTAACTTTTATATTAAAAGGATTAAAAAGCACGGACACCTCTGCTGAGGTGAAATAAAAGAATCATACAAGGAAAAAAAAAAAAAAAAAAAAAAAAAAAAAAAAAAAAAAAAAAAANAAAAAAAAAAAAAAAAAAAAAACTGAATACAAAAACATTCAAAACAATAAAGGTAAGTCACTTGTGCGAGGTAGATTCTACAGCTTAATTAGCGAGCGATTAGCTGATTAACTTTCTGAGAAATAGTAATGAGGGCTTGTCTCTGTCTTAGGAGACGACGCACAGTGGATCGAGTCAAATGGAGAGGTCGGACAAAATTGGGAAACTTTAAACGCTTATAACTCCGTTTATACACAATTTTGAGGTTCCAAAAGTGCTTCTAATAGTTTCCTCGTGAAATTTTCTTTCGGTGGCACACCTTGAGTTTCTAATGTGACGAAAGAAACATCAAAATTCGTAGTTTTTGTCAAAATATTAACGCCCAACCTCTTCACTCGATCCACTGTGCGACGCCGAGAAACAGAAACGGAAGTCCGGCGATGCTAGATGAATGAATCATCGTTTCTCCCCCCCCCCCCCCCCCC
>NW_017547179.1:2256415-2274356 GCF_001854935.1 Bemisia tabaci
ATTAGGTTATTCTTATGTATTTTTAGGCGGTAAATCCGAATATGACCTCCGTTTTTGTCCATTACCCTTCAATTTTTCGGAAAAACCGATTTTACCCGGAAAAGCTCGTTCTCCAAGGAAAATTGAATTTTCCGGGATATTGAGGGATGATAGGAAAAATCTAAGGCCATATTCGGGTTTAGCAAGTCAAAATGCATAAGAATCGATGTATCACACATCGAAATCATTTTTAAAATGTATTTTTAACACACTTAGAGTCCGGAAAAGGTTTTACCCAAAAGGCTCGGGAAAATCGGCATTATCGGAGAACTGGTGAGTGATAAAAAAAACCTAGGTCATATTCGGATTTAGCAGCTTAATATACATAACAGAATCTCTTTACCGCGGGTCCAGTATAATTTATCAACATGAATTGCAATTATGGCAAAAATACGTCAAATTTGCTCATTTTCCCGGGAAAAAGTCGCTTTTTCGGAAAAGTGAGAGGTTATAAGAAAAAACTAAGGTCATTTTCGGACTCAGTAGATCAAAATATATCGGAATACTTTCATTTTGTACCGATAAAAAATTTAACAGTCGCAAAAACGCCAAAAATGCATGGAATATTCCACTTTTTGATGCACGGAGGTGCACTCCGAAAAAAATTCATTTCGACCATTAGGCGACAAAAGGCGACATTTAAATTGGCCTCATTTTAAACTTAAGGATATGTAGAACAAGATTTTTCAATCCGCAAAGCATTAACTAGAATTAAAAAAAAGTTGGAGCTTCCTAAAAATTACGAATTTCACTGATTTCTATCATTTTTTGGCGTATGTTTGCAGCGTTAAAAAGCATACAAATTTCAGTTCAAAATTAATGAAACTGGGTGAAAAGGAAGTTTTTTTGCCACCAGGTGGAACCATGTTGCCCAAAAATTTACATAGATGATGCGTAACTCGGTAAAATAAACACCTTGTAACGCACCACCGAATGCGGCCTACAATCAGCTAATGAAGACCTGTCGCGCGCTCTGTTGTTAGGGTCCGTCACAATCTTATAAATCATTATTAGTCGATGAAAACTTAGGTGACGATCCATGGGAGTATGTATGATAAAACTGTAGTGCCAAACTTTAATTTTTCCCACCTTCAAAATTTGACTAAAGTTCCGTTAAATAGGGTCTGTGGACCATAGTGCGACGCGACAGTAAATTAGCAGTGTGGAAGCTTTTAAATGAAAGCGCGAGTTCTCTGCATCTATTCATGCATGCTCATAATTGGACTACATTTTGCAATTTGGAACTATAAATTCTAGCCCGGTTTAAAAACAACGTATGTGTCATTAGTTTCCCTATGCACATGAGTGTTTTCCCAGAAGAGCCAGAATTTATAGTTCCAAATGGCAAAATGCAGTCCAATTCAAAGCATGTGGATCTCCGCTCGTTGATCTTTTATCTCATTTTGATTTTGCATTGGTAAATGGACCGAGCTAACTAGAAGCTTCAAAATCTTTTGGAGACCCTCTTCCTTGCCGCGCTCAAATATAGGCTTGTAAATATTTGATAATTTTACTGAATTGTACTATGATGCACAAACACAATGCGTGGTTGGCAACTTACACCACCGTCGATTTTGTCCAATTTTGAAAACTAATTAAATTTTAAAATTTTAAGAATCTGGCACACAACTATTTAAACTCTAGAATTTTGTAATATTAAAATGAATTTAGATAGGATAAGGAAATGGGTTTGTTTCAACGTTACATGCAGGAGAAAGGCACAGCTCATTGAAAAAAATGCCAAATTCATTGGCTGGAATTTGTTTGATAAGTCCTACCTTGCTCACCTAAGCCCTACCAGGGTGGTAAAATTTCATGAAAAATAAAATCTTGGAATTTCACGAGAAACATTTCAAGAAATTTATGGAAGTATTTAAAAAACGCCGGGTCCTTTTCATATTTCGCAAAAAGTAAAAATCGTGACTTTCTTCTTTTTTTGTATTTTTGAGTACGGGTTTCATACTCTAGCCCTTGAAATAGCCTCTAGCCTCGTGAATTTCATGCAATATTTCACTGAAATTTCCGATGTTTCATTTCTTTCTTACGTTTCATGCAACCCTGTGCTCACTTAAGCCCTGCTCTTTCATTTATCAACGGCATTATTTCCGAATTCGAACGATACGGTGTTGCCCTCCGTCGTAGAGGCACTGTCTAATTTTGTGGTTAGTGTATCAAAGCGAACTCTGTAATCAATGACGCCGAGATTAAAGATAACTAGTTGGATGAGAAGTAATCGTTATCACTTAGTGGCGTTTCGGTCTTTCATCTGTCATTTGTCGCTTGGTGCGGGTGCCTTTCCTTGTTTCCTCATCATGCCAACAAAGGGGTAGCGGTATCCGCTCAAAGGAGAAAGGTGCAAGGCAAGGACGGAGCAAAAGACCTACAAAATTAGATGTGAGGTCCGCCTGTCGAAAATCCAGACTCACGCTGCCACATTTCTCGCCGACAGGCAGCCATGCTCATCCTCCCTAACTCAGAGTAGCTGATTCTCCTCTATGAGAAATTCGGTTCAAATCAGAAATTGCGCATACTTATTTAGTAGTGAATTAAAAAAATGACAACGGCCTATTTATTGAAATCGATAGACAAAGCGATCGACGAAGAGGTCATAGGTAGAATGGAGATATCCTATTGGTTGAAATGGGTAGTTCCTAATGACTAAAGGGAGAAAATGATGGACTAACTATCGGGTCTCTGGTGGGTTGCCGTTGGTTAGTCTATTCCCTACCTCGTTTGTCTATTGCAACCACCCGCTTCGACCGATAGGATCCCTCCATACATCTCTTTCGTTTTCTTTGTCTATAGCTTTGTCTATCAATTTCCTGTTTGGCTTCCTCCATTTTCTGCTTCTCCCTGACACATTTCCCCCTAGCTTTTCCAGATTTTCCATGGCAATGAGTATTTCGGTCCATGAAAACACGAGTGAGGCAACACTGGAAGACTAGGAAGTTGAGATGTTGGGAGATAGAGGACCTTGAGCGGCACGGGCGACTGGAATCATTAAAAAACAACCCCGTTGCCCCATTACTTCATCAGTCTGCTTATTAATTTAGTAGGTTTGACCTATCCACCGCTTGCCGCAGAGCGCCGCCCCCCCCCCTTTCCTTGCTGACAAGACGACGCGACCCGGTGGACCTGGACCCACCGCTCCGGTATCCAACCAATCCCTCGTCGACCCTTAATCATGACGTAAGGACTCGCCGGATTAATTTGGCAACCGCTAGTGATTATACCGCGGCTTTTTTGTTTGTTTAAAATACCATATAATTTAGAATGCTAGCCACTACTTGTCGGCATCACCGAATTATACTTTAATCCTGTTTGCGTAGCCAGAAATTTTTCGTGGTGGCCCATGGTCAAAAATTTCATTAAGGGGTCCGATGTCTCTCCCCCCCCCCTCTTCTTGGGTGCTGCTTTTCCTTCAATATAAGTGTCAGCACCCACGGTGGTTTACAACTTTGCGCGTAAAATAATGAATGAGTTTTCTTCAGCATTCAAGATTTGAAAAAAATTCTTGAATTTATTTGACGGCTAAAGCTGGAAAATTCATTGCCGAAATTTTATCAAGCGCAATTTTATAGCCGAATGATTAGGATTCAAGAATTCTTGACGCACCATCTATTACGGGCACACAACTTATTGAAAAATGCATTACTGAACCGTTATCGGAAGCTCCGTACCTCGAATTTTTTGAGGGATAAAAAAATAAATTGTAAGACAAGACTTCATTATTTGATGTCAATCGGACAAAGGGCGAATTTTTTAAAAAATCAATCCAAACTACAATGATGTACTACAAAGAGGGGAGCTCTACTGTTGTACCCGTGCGTTCAAGTCTCTCGACCGATTATAATGTGTTGTAACTTTTTCACAACATCAATGGACTGAGAGTCGAACTTTTTTAAATAACCAACCAAAAAAGTGTAATGATGTACTACAAAGAGATAAGCTCTGCTGTTGTACCCGTGCGTTCAAGTCTCTCGACCGATTAAACCGTGATGTCAACTCTATTGCAGTATTAAATGACTGAGAGGCAAATTTTTATAAATAATCAATCAAAGAAGTGGAAAGAGTACGAAGAGGAGAGGTCTGCTGTTGTACCCGTGCGTTCAAGTCTCTCGACCGATCAAAACGTGATTTCAATTTTTTCGCAGAATCAAAGGTAAGCCTGGTGTCTGGGGTCAACGAAGTACTGTTAAATACTCAAAATAAATCGTCACCTTCTGGTCAAAAAATCTCAAGCGCCATGCGACGTTTCACAATTTCTGCCACCATTGTATTTTTTTACAGAGAAATTGGTTGTTGAATCTGTTTAAAAATCTGTTTAAATGTTTAAAATATCTGTTTGAATTTGATTGGCAAGCACTAAGAAAATTCAGTGAAATTTTCAAACAGATTCAACCAACAATTTCTCTGTAAAAAAATAAAATGGCGGCAGACATTTTTCAACGTCGCATGACGCTTGTGATACTTTGGCCGGGAGGTGACAAAATACACTTACCTATAACAAGCTAATTCAAATGTAAATAGATGTAAAAATGTGTTTTTATATTACTAACGTATGTTTGTGTCCCCGACCACGGGGCAAAAGAGAATATTTTTGCTCTTCGTCAATGTCTGTGAGTATACGTTAATGCGAGCGCACGTGCGTTGTGTGCTCGTACTCTACATCATGCGAAAATGTATATGATAGTCAAACTCTATCTTTTTATGACACACTCTATCTGAGCATCGCTTTACCTTGAAATCAGGGAATAGCGAAGAACATGTCCATTATTTCAGGTGTTAACAGCGAAGTGACGTAGATTTGTTTATTAAATAATTATACGATTCGTCTCAACTTACACGCGTCGGGAATCGTTAACCTATATGAGATTAGCTAGTCTAAATATCTTGGAGGGAGTTGAGGGCTGGGCCATTTGCACAATCCTCAGATGAAAGTGCAAAGATCACGGGTTCATTCGAGAGATTGATGAGAGGGGCGTCAATAGACATGCACCCTTGAGGTGTGTGAAATCACTCAGAGCGAGTCCCGAGGGACATTTCGCCGGATAAGTCTTAATGAGTTGCTGAAAAGATATGAATAATCGAACATCTCCTTTTCAAATTATTACAAATGGAAATCACCGGAATGCAACGCGAGGTGATGAACCGAGAAACTGCGGGGCTACGAAGTGTCCTCCTAATATACTCTCGACCTTGAAAAAGGCTTTTCTATCGTTTTAAGGGAAAACGCCGTAAAAACATTTGAATGTTGCTAAATTTCCTCTGATAAAAAATTTATATTGGAAAAAAGTCGTGCATATTTTTCCTTGAGATTGTCAGATATTTTGGATTAAATTGCAAACCAAATTTTCTGCCAAATTGGAAGGAAAACACTCGCAAAATTCCTAATAACTTTGTATTTTATCAAAGGAAATTCAGCATAGTCAGAGGGCTCATACGACGTTTTTTCTATTCAATCATATTAGAGTGCTAAGGAAAAACGCCGTATGGACATTCAAGAGTTGCCAAATTTCCCTCGATAAAACATGTACTTTTGACGGCATTTACGCATATTTTTCCTTGGAATTTTCAGATATTTTTGAATAAATTGCGTACAAAATTGTCTGAACATTTTGGGAAAAAACATTCAAAATTCTACCGGTAAATTCGATTTTTAGTGAAGGAAATCAGGTAGCGTCTGAAGGCTCATACGGCGTTATCAGGGTGTCTACTAAAACAGGCTGGTCGAAAATCAGTACTTTTACAGTACTATTTCAGAACAATTCCAAGAAATTTAGTACCTCCTCAACAGAAAAATTCAGTACTTTTTCAGTGCCTCCATTCGACAAAATTCGAAAAATTTCGAAAATTTGATTCCTCGCTCAAATTTCGACAAAAATGACGGAAAAATGAAAAAATTCCGGATCCTCTTGTGGAATTTCCGCACTTTTTCAGTACTTCCGGACCGCCTTTAAAAAATTAGTACTTTTCCCGGACTTTCCGGAAAGTCCAGACTTGTAGCCACCCTGGTTATTCCTTAGCAAGGCAGTATTCGAGTTAAAAATAAAGGAAGGAGGCCGAGGCACAAGCGAGAGCGGGCGAGCGCGCAAGTTCAAAGAGAGCAAGAAGGAGCACCTGGCGGAGAGGACTCGAGGCAGCCAAACAGTGGGATTAATTACCATGATTTAGGGAAACGGGAAATTGAAGTGACGCGCCCGCGACGCCGCAACGCGAGGCGACGCGACGCGACCAGAATCCGGATCCAGCCACCGCCGACTCCTAAACATCTCATCAAAGCCGGATAAAACCCCTGCGCCTCCACCGCGCCACCTCCCATGAAAAAGCTGCATGGAAACTAATTAAAACTCGCGTTCTCCTTGGGGAGGCACCCGCGTCCCGCGATGGCAATGGCACCCGGAATCCTGGAAACTCGGATGTGATTTCGGAGACACGAGACGAGTTAAGCGGAGAGCAAATGTTTGGCCTGGGGCCACCCCCCACCCCCACCCCCACCCCCACCCACACACACTCGGTAGCAGCTCCTATCGGTAAACTCACGTATTGCCAACTTCTCGCCCGGAACCCGCGAGCTGGGCAACTCGTGAGGAAAAACGCCGTATGACCATTCAGGCGTTGCCACATTTCCTTCCATGTAAAACGAATTTACCGAGGAAATTTTGAATATTTTTCCTGGAATTTTTCAGGCAATTTTGAACGCAATTTCTTCTAAAATATCTGAAAATTCCGAGGAAAAATATGCGCAAATGTCGTCAAAAATACATGTTTTATCAAGGGAAATTTGGCAACACTCGAATGCGAATACGGCGTTTTTCCTCGAGACGGGATTCGAGGGATTTGGCGAGGCTCTACCTGGCGTCCCCGCTCCGGAATGCCGAGTCTTTATCCAGGATCTGCTTCCGTAATGATTGATTGCGGGAGGAGCAAGAGGGTAAGAACCAAAGGTGGTTTGCGGGTGGTTAGCGAGAGCCGAGCGTCGGGGGTGGGGATTCGGGGCAGCTCCGGCATCCCTAAGCAGCCCTCCACGCGCTCTCCACACATGTTATCCATTTCGAGGCACTTATTATCGCCGGGCCCGGGGTATTTTTGGCGTTTCCCTAAACATTTGGTCTTTCTCGGCCCTCTTATTATTATTAAGTTTCCCCCTTTTTCGCTAACTCCTTCAGCTGAGCTTCTCATTTCCGATTTACGGGAACCCGCGCGGCGCGGCGCCCGTGCCACTACCCCCTCCCCCTCCCGCTACCCTCGGCCGTGCCGCCGCTCCTCAAAAATTAGTTCCGACTTGAGAAAAAACAAGCTCCTCTAGTGTTCCACCCCTCCGCGAGGTGCCAACCTACTTAGAAATCAAATTATTTTCCATCGCTGAAAAAACAAGTCTTCTATTCCACGTCAAGTGTATCTTTTTTTGCCTCTCTCTCAGCTCCCGTCGAGCGCAGCATTTCGCCTTACTTCGTTCTCTCTCCTTGGTGTATTCCGATGGCTCGAATTTTGCAGAGCTCATACTCCACGGTTGCCACCGAATCTAGAAAGTTAAATTCCCTGACAAATATTGGAGAAATTCCCTCACATTTGAAGATATACCAAACGGCTAAAAAGACATGATAAGAAATAGTTTTGAGGCAAAGTTTGTTGTTCGAAGCGTTAAATTCATTCCAGAGAGCAAATGAAGGCGACTAAGCAATTTTCCCAGACATGTTCGTCATTTTCCCTACGACGACGTTTCTCCTTCATTTAAATGCATGTAAAACAATCGATTCTTGGCGAGGCGGATTGCCTCACGGAAAATCGATTTTTTTTTGGTGAATTTTAGTGGAGTATTAACAACGTCACCAACTTGCTATAATCGCCACTGATTGAGGCATCGCCAGATGGATGGTCATGCTCATGGTCAATGATAACAGTGTTCACACAAAAACTAAAAACATCACACAGCTTCGGTAATTTTTCCCGCACTGGAAAAAAAAACACATTGGATCTAGAGTCCAGACTCTTGAAAACATCGACAAGAAAATGTACTCTTGATTCAATCAGAATCTAGCTTAAGTCAAGAATTAAGCCTCTTGATTCAAGCAAAAATCCGATTGAATCAAGAGTATTTTTTCTTGTAAATGTTTTCAAGAGTATGAACTCTAGATCCAATGTTTTCTTTCCCGTGCGCATTCTGATTAAAGAACGGCAACCTGGACCCTTACAACCCCACGGCGGCCTTATTTCCACCTAGGAACTCACGGCTACACGCGAGGACTGCATCGGGATGAAGGCGGAGGGGGGAGGGGAGGGCGAGGGAGGAGCGGAGAAGAATACTTAAAAGCACTGAAACTTACTTAATTGATTAATCGTGCTTTGGCGGCTAACCTGTCGCACGGTACCCAAATACCGTTTTCTTCGATTTATGGAGTCAGTGACGCGACGCACTGCGCTCTCTCCTTTCCGGCCTCACTCCGGTTCTCTCGTCGGACCTCGTCTTCATCTTCCACGGAGATGGAACCACGAAAACACACAGTGGCGTTCTTTGCGATATATCGATTGTTATGCCGTTTAAACCTATGGAAAAGGATCGATAAACAGGGTTTTCGCTTGATAATCGATTCTTTACCATCGGTTTAAATGGCATCACAATCGATATATCGCAATTCATGCCAGGCAACTGAAAAACACAAAGAAACACACGAAGAATACGGAGAAGGAGCAAGGATTTGTTGCGTTGAGGCTTTGACAGATTCGTTTATCGGATTAACTCATAGCTCGGATCCTCGCCACGTTGTCTCATCGGGCAAAAAACCAAATCGAAGTCTTGTAAAGTATACTTAAGGGGGTTAAAGGACAAAGCGCGTAAGTGCAGTTTCCCCTATTTCAACAAATGCGGATTTTCAAGTTTCGATACTACAAGGAGCCTCATGGCAAAGAGGAAGTTCCGACTCACTTTTTAGTGCTTGAGAAGTAGATTTTCACTGTGAATTTTTCGCAGAATGTCCTTAACGACTTGTTTTGGTTGAGATCATTATTACCTCAATTTTCTGAAAAAGTGCACTTATGCGCCTTGTCCTCAAAGCCCCTCTTTTATACGACAAAGTAATTTAGAGGCAGAGTTGCGGCTATACGAGGTCTATACAACGGGAGTTTTTTCTATGAAATCCACAAATTCTTTAGGATACAGTCATTTTTTATCGCGTTTTGATAGACCTCCACTCGAGTATTACGTGATACTTACTGTGTTCACATTTCGGCTCATCAAGAAAGAAGGAGGCACATGGAGCCCAGCTTTAAAATACGAAATCCAAATCGAAAAATTGCGTATTTTGTAAGGAGGTATTGGTTTTCTAGTTAAATTTTGTCGAAAAATCCGGAGAATTTCTACCTAGCGTTATATAATAGACTGCAGCGGTTCATTTATCGTTTACGTAACGGGTGAGTTACAAGAGGGGAAGTGAGTAAAAATGAGGAAACTGCGCTACGTAAATTTTGAACACATCCACACGGTTAAATGTTCATAAAATATTTAATGACCTGCAAATTAATTTGAAAACATTTTAGAAAGATATTCCATTATTCGACAAAACATGTTTTAAAGTTGAACTTACGACGTGCTTACATCACCTCCCCAACTTCCTGAATAAAGTAAAAAAATCTCGGAAAACTTCTTCGCTTTAAGACATTTTTGCAGAAAATAAAAAAAAGTAGGCGGCTGAGTGTGGCAACGCCACATTGGAGTCTCCGAGAGGCTCTTTGGTTAAAAGCCGAACACGAAATGTAGGGGTAAAGAGCGCAAGCGCATTAGAATAACCCAATTAAATTAAAACACCGGAGATAAAAGGGGGTAAGATTAATTAATTGAGGGAAAGTAATCAAAATAAACAGACTCCGGGCTGGGACCACCACCTGTCCTCACCGTTTCGTCAATTGCTTCATCAAACTCGGAAGAACGCCGGCTACGTGTGAAGATGCGGATGATATTCAAGTTGAGAATTTGGAGTATGTTTGGGTGGGTTTCTGTGAAATTTAAATTGGACCTTAAATGAGTCTGAGGGCGCGTGGCACAGAATCGCGTTGTGGTGATTTAAGATAACTGATAGGTGAAAACTAATCAGAACCGTTCGTGCGCATGAAATTTGTTTGATGCTCCGTAGCCCGCGACAAGATATACAAGAATAACACTTTAAATAGCGGATAAAAAGGCTAATTTTCACATAAATACCACCAAAACGTTTCGGCTGAAAACTCAGCCTTCATCAGTTGAATTAGAACAGTAAAAAATTGCGAAAATCTAAAAACGTAGTACTTGGCTGTACCTTTCAAAGTGACAAAAACATTTTTCTAGCTTTGAAATGTTTTGGGGGCACTTATGTGAAAATTAGCCTTGTACCCGCTGTTTAAATTGTAAATATTGATCATGCACAACTCATACGCCCATTTTTAATGGAGATAACGCTTACTGAAAAACGATGATGACGATTATTATTATATTGAACCCTTGATTAGATTACGTTGGTACACCAAAAAGAAAAAAAAAAAAAAAAATGTATTTCATAGCATTAGGATGCCTGATGAATAATTACCGCCTTAATAAATCCGCCTTTCTTATTAGTCATATCGAGCGATGTTTATCATTTTACTACAATTCATCAGTTGAATCATTTTTACGTGATACTTCTCCCAATACATCCAAGTCATGCAATCAAAATGATAAAATTATCCTCGCCCTATTGAGGCACGTTAAGCACTTTAAAATTTAAGGGCAAGTAGTTTGGCAAAATAAAATTTAGTTATTCAGTTTTTAGTTCAATTTTAGTTACTCATTAAGTGTAGCATTAAGCTCAAGAGATGACTCCCATGGAGAAATATATAAAGCGGAAGAGATCAAATTTTCCTCGCCCTGTTGAGGCACGTTAAGCATCTTATACTTGTTAAATTTAGAAGCAGATTGTCCCAAATTGCAAGTTATTCAGTTTTCAGTTCAATTTTAGTGACTCATTAAGTGTGGCATTAAGCGCAAGATGACTCCCACGGAGAAATGTATGAAGCGGAAGAGAGGACTAGATGACACGAAAGTCTGGCGATCGGAATGCAGGAGGATCATCGGCAGATCGAAGGATGGACCCGATTAAGGGCGATCATGGCTCATATCACTTGATTAGTGTTGCGGAAAAAAAGAAGATAAATACTCGCCGTTTTGCGGAAGAAGGATCGGACAGGACCGGGGCGAGGGGCTCCCACTTTCAAAGGCATTAGCTACCAACAATCCATGTAGAGGGTGGACGAATCACGGAATCATCATTCGCTAATCTCCAAGACTCCCGCGAGAGCCAAGAGAGCCGTAACTGCATTTCCGAACGAACCGCGATCGGCACAAGTTCCGATGCGTCTCGAGGACCATCCCGGGCTCCACTTACGGCCCTCTATCGGAGGAGCCTGCCTAATCGGCCGAGAGGAAGCATGAAAGAGACCAAAACGTATGACGGACTCGTCTGAAAGCGGCTCGTTGAACGCTCCACCGATTCGGCAAGAGAGATTCCAACCATTTAACTATTTAATATAAACACGATCCAACCGTTTGAGGACTTAATATCTGCATGTGTGTTGGTGCGAGCGCCCTGTGAGTTCCCTGCAGGGTTGCGCCTGCGCCCGGGTGCATCTGTGTGTGTGCGCCTGCGCGCCTGTCCTGTGTGCACGGATGCGGTTTACGAGGCAACGCTGTCGTCATAGCGAAGAGAGCATTAAGCGCATGCTGGGATGAGCCTCGAGACACTTAAAAGCACGTGTTAGCCATGGTTTATACGGAAATGCTCTTACTGGTGTCTTGGGCATCACGGGAGAATGGAGGCAGCGCGAGCAGGTTGGCAGCCGGGATCAAAGGATTACCGGATCACCGTTCATCTGGTAAACGAATCAAAGGGGTAATTTAAAACCGCACAAGCACTTTTTGTGGCGTGCGCAAATGTTTTCGGGTGCCATTGTGGACGGGCCGCGGAAGGAGCCGGGCCCTCGGCGCGGAGGTAATCCTTAAAAGGTATTTGCTCACGGGTTTAGCCCGGGCTCGGATCTGAGGGCTCCGAAATCCGAAATGCGTCTGTGTTTGCACATTCGGAGCAGGAGCCTTTGCCTCGCGCTCTTAGAACAATACAGCCGGGCGTTTCTTCCTTCGTTTCCTCGCGCAGAATCGCTGTTTGATTTAAATTTAATTTCCCCGGCGGCGCGGCGAAACTCTGGCTGTTTGATTAGAAAATGAGAAAAAAAAAGGAAAACATTGGCCGACGCTGGGTGGGTATTGTGTATACCTGCTCAAATAATAAAATACGCTAAGAGCTAATCGTGGAGCATCCTATTGGGCGTCTCTTTCGCACGCGTTCTGCTTCTGTTCGTCTCTTCGTCCGGGTTCCAGGTTTCCCGAAATCGGGCGGCTGCGCAGGCATCGGGCGCACGTTCTCCTCGCCATCCAGACATCTGTCTCTCACCACTCTCGCCGATAATTCCTCTTCACTTCCACACCTAAATCCCAGGCTCTACATCTCTCCAGCGGGCTGATTGTTGAAATTGATAGACACAGTTATAGACAAATAAGACATAACGACGGTGAAAGTCGGCAATCACGTAACTCGGTTTGCGACGTCGCAGACTTCCTGCCATACTTTATTTTTTAAACGGAAAACTACTCAACGGCAATTCTTTAAAACTTCCGTGATTTTTCTTCTCTGTGCGAAGAAAATTCTGCATAAATTTCAAGTAATGATGTCAATTTGTTCTCTTTTAAAAAAATAACGTAGAGGCGGAGATTTTCAGACACCGCAAACGAGTTATGTGATTGCCGACTTGCACCATCGATAAGGGTTACGAAGGGATCCTAAAGAAGCGGGTGGTTGCGATGGATAAGAGGTAGGTAATGGACAAACTGACAGCAACACTCGAGAGACCCTATTGTTAGTCCATCACTTTCTCCGTTAGTCTATTAGAGCCACCCATTCCAACCAATATGATCGCTCCATACTCCTTATGGCTTCTTTGTCTATAGCTTTGTCTATCAATTTCAAGAATCAGCCCGCCGGCATATACATCGTCGCCTTGGAAGCCTCTATTTTGATCAGTGGCGATAGGTTTACTTGGAAAATGATAATAAGAGGTAGGTAATGGACTAACTAACGGCAACCTACGAGAGGCCCTATAATTGGATTGCATTTTGCAAAAAGAAACCAAGAGCATTGCAATGTAGCTAAGGTTGTGTAAATGTTTTGGCCTTTCAAATATGATGATCATCTAAACAAGTTTTATCTTTACTCCCGGAAAACTATCAATTCAAGACGAAAATTACCTTTATAAATTTAATTTTTTTGCACGATTTTAGTTGCTTTATTAGTAGCGGCATTGGAATGCTCTTGATTCCTTTTTGCAAAATGTGATCCAGAGTTGGTCCATCGTTTAACCTCTCAGTTTATAAGAACCACCCATTTCAACCAACAGGATCACTCGGATCAATTTAGTGTTTTTAAGGATACACGTATTCTTAATACATATATTCGAAGTAATAGTGTAACAATAGGAACTATACGATTCCACATACACTTACCGCCTTGAGATATAGTTACGCATAGTTTTTGACGGTAAATTACTTCAGCAATTAACTCACCTGAAACAGAAGGAACAACGAACGTCAGACTCAGAAAAACATAGGAGACCATGCGAATAAGAACGGCTAGAAGATTGAAATAGTTAATTTAATAACGGAGCGGGAATAAAGTTATTTGAGAACTGATTTGAGAGTAAAATGCGTTGATTTCAGATTTCTTCATTAATAGATTCATGATACTCTCCCCGGGCACGGAGAGGCGTCAGGACTTTGAAAGCTCAGCTTATCCAATTATATCTTGAGAGGCGATTCGGCCGTTAACGAAAACGAAGCAAAAATATTCTCATGGAACTCGACCATAAATGGACTTGCGGCCTGCGTGGTTGCCAGGTTAGGGGAGAAAAGAGGTTGAGAAGGTATTTTCACCGTGCGATCGGACAATGTAGCGGGTGTGCGTGTCGAATATAAGCGGGGCAGTCGGTTTTTGTTTTCATTAAGCGCAATTACATTGCAGCAATTACCGCAGACCGCGGGCTTCGTGCAGAATTAGCGTAATTAAAATGGGAATCGATATGCGGCACTGTGAGCCTCAGCCCGAGCCGGCCGATATGGTGTTGGGCGGATGGTGCGCCGTCGTTGTGAGCCTTTCTTCGTAGGCAAGTTCATCAACACCGCCGGGAATCCATCGATTTCGCGTTACCTCTCTGCTTGTCCAACATTTAAAAACACAAACTAAGAAGATTCACTTGAATTCGGACACTAGCAACAGGGTTGCCACAGAATTTAGAAGATGAAATTCTCTGATATTTCCCTGGTTTCCTTAACATTCTCTGACAATCGAAGATATGCCAGATGATTAATAAGACATTATTGTAAATTTGCTTCAGGCAAAATGTGTTGTTTGAAGGGTCGAACCCATTCTAGACAGCAAATAAAGGTGACCCAAAAATTTTCCCCTGACATTTCCAAGTTTTCCCTAACTTTTTAGAATTCCCTGATGTTTCCCGGTTCTCCGGTATTCCCTGATTATGGCAACCCTGTAGCAAGGCATGATGCCTCAATTTTAGCTACTTTTCAAGGGGGAGCGGAAAAAAAATACGATAAGGCATTTCGTAGACATTTGGATGAAGTAATTTTAGAGCGAGAGGGCATTTGGGATCAATGTGATAAAAACGATATCAAATGGAGGGCATGACAGTGCACAAGTATTTCAAACGCCATTTTTGTGATTTCGACGAAAACTGTGAAATAGAAAAATTAAAAAAGAGCTTAAAGCCTAAAAAAAGATCAATTCAATGATATATTAAAGCATAATCGAAAATATCGAAAATTAAATCGAATATTAAAGCATCTATCAAGCAGTTTGAGTCAATTTCGTCATGAATAAATACCAAACATAAGAGACCTTCCTTCTTCTTCCCTCCGTTCTTCACTTCTCTCTCTCCCCCTTCTTCTTCCTTCTTTTTAGGGCAAACGGGAGAGGAGCGTAAGTCCCCCTGGATCCGCCTATGATTACGCGAGAAACTAAACCATTAGCTAACCTGTCGCAGCATCAAATTCGAAAACTTTTTTTTGCATTTTTACCCTTTCGCTCTGCTAGTGTGCATGAGCCACCAAAAGAGATGAAAATCGCAAGACCTATCCTCGCAAGGAGGGCAAGACGAGGGAATATTGGTTGATACGTGTCAGTTGCAAAGACGCGTAGCATCGGTTTTCCTCGAATAATAGGGGTAGCGAATTGGTGACAAATGAAGAAGCGACCCCTTGGCCCTTATTCACCACGCCACGTCGACACGAGGCGAGATGAGTCAAGGAACCTGAGAAGCGGCTAATTCAATATTCAAATTGATGAAAGCCTATAGGCGACACCTATCCTATCCATTACACGGCGCGCTCCTGGGGCCTCCCTCCCCCCACCCCCTCGTCGCGAGAGAGAGTGGTGTTCGGATGGGGAGCCGGTGGTGTACTCGGCAGACGCGGAAAAAAATGAATTGATGAGTAGTGGCGATAGGTTAAAGAGGAGGTCAATTTTCCGGTAGAGCGTGTCGCGCTAGGATGTTGGAGACATGAATTCCGAGCCGAGGGAGTCAAGAGGAGTGTGACCCTCTTTGACCCTGGACACAAGACGCGACGCGAGAGCGGGTGGCTAAAAATACAGGGTATCAAGTTCTCGGGGGATGCTCGCGTACAACAGCTGGTTAAGGTTAAGGGTATGAAAATGGGAATGAGTATGGGTGCAGCGCAGCGGCGGCGGAGGATGAGAGCACGCGACAAGGAAGATACACTCATCGGGCGCAGCCAAGGAAGAGAGGAGCAGCTGGCTTTTCACCAAGGAGACGGGACGGGAGCCCCCGCCCCCTGAGGCCCTCTCAGCTTCCGTCAACACGTTGCCTTGTGAAAACATCGTAAACCCACTTTTTATTAATTAGTTAGGAAACGTCAAAATATTTCATCCGAGGCGCACAAAAGCTGTTAATTAGCTCTCTATCGCGGTAATGAATTCATTCATTCTCGCCGTCCCTGGGGCCCAGGGTTGCCACAGTCAGGGAACACCGAGAAAACCGGGAAATGTCAGGGAATTTTAAAAAGTCAGGGAAAACCTGGAAATGTCGGGGAAAAATCGTCAAGTCACCTTTACTATTTGTTTTCTCGGGTGGGTGTGAAGTTGCAAACAAAAAATGCTGCCTGAAAACTACTTCCAACAACGAAGAAAGCTTGCTAAGTCGAATTGTGTAGAAACCGACAATAAATGCGACTTCAGCGGCAATTCGTCTAAACCTATCCTCCCCTTAACTTATAGACGTGTCTAGAGACTAAAAAAGAAATGCGACTTAATCGGCATTTCCCATTAACAATAAGGTAGTTCGACTTGGCGAGCTTTTACTGTACGTCTTTCAAACAATCTGGCATTTGTTCAATTGCAGGGAATTCCACCTAAATGTGCCAGGAAAATCAGGGAAATGTCAGGGAATTTAATTTTCCAAATTCTGTGGCAACCCTGCGGGCCGCTCGCGCCACACCGCTTCTCTTTTGCGAGACGCTCGTTCGCTGGTCGGCGCTGGGAGCAGTTGGCGAACTTGTGCGACGTGCGCGACAAAGTGCAGTATGAATTATGATGGCAGTCTTGTATTATCAAACGTCTGTCCTGTCTTTCGCCCTCCGCCCCGCCTCGGTCCCGCCGAGGGTTTCGCTAATGACTCGACATTATTTCCTTGTTTTTGTTGTTGTTTTCCCATCTTATTCACCTCCTTACACCTGGCACGTACTCCCCTTTTCGGGGCCGCGAGATTAAAGGTTATTAACGCAATTGTCGGCGGGTTGGGTGGTCCTCCTCACCGTATATCCCGACCATATTGGTGTAAGGACCGTTTCAGGCATATGTCATTGAGTGCTACAGATTATTTGATAGTATCTACACATTCCCATGAGAGTCAATGGGGGAGGCTACTCGTTACTGTTTGGATCCAATTCGATAGAAATGATTTCCATCTGATTCGATAACATTGATATCTGTTCTATTGAGAATCCCCCTCTCGCCAGCATATCTGGACCGTTCCATTGCAGTGTAGTTAGGAATAACCTGACTTCGAAGAAGTTGAGTATTGTAATGACCACCCCTATAAGGGAAAGGTCATCCTTCCTTCAAAGATGGACTCGATTTCTATAAGACGTAATTCTATAAAAATTTAATATTTACTCTTATAAAAATCAAGTCGATCACTGGAGGAGCGGCTAATAAGATGTATTTGACGAAATACTTCGTGATTCACCCTTGAAGTGAAAAACAAAGTATTTTGACAAATACAAATGCTGAAACAGTGTGGGAGAGCAGTATCAGAAAACTGATTGAAAAATAAAAATTTAAAAAATTAAAACATTCATGCTTTTTACGGGTATAACGATCGGGATTTCTTTCAAATGGAAAAACAAAAGAATATTGGCGTTTTACAAAGTTTATTACTTAAAAATTTTGAGAAAATTTGAAAAGTTACGAATTTTGAAAAAAGTGAAAAATTACGAATTTTGAACAAAAAGAAATTTGAAAACGTCTAATATGACAAGCTATCAAAAGAATAAGAAAAGTCTTTCGACGATTCACCGAGATGGTTTTCCAAAGTCCAATAATCGAAAGTAGCCAGGGGTTCCATGATCCAAAAGTCGTAAGTGTCCAGAGTCCAGAAATCAAGAGAGAGATGTGGTCGAGCCGAGGCTCTCGACCAGAGTCCTGTTCTCGCTGAGCTGAGGCTCCTTCCAAGCCCACAGATCAAGTCGATAAGTTTATCAAAAAAAAGTTAATGAGCGCAATTTAGATAGAGAGTGAAGCTCCTTATCTAAATATCT
>NW_017547179.1:2276331-2322944 GCF_001854935.1 Bemisia tabaci
GCAATTTAGATAGAGAGTGAAGCTCCTTATCTAAATATCTCATCTCACCCTTACCGAAAAAGACGGCGCCCACGTCGTCGTAAAAAGAAAGATACTTTATACACAATAAAAAGAAGGGTGGTGAGTTTGGCTGAAGGCCACGAAAAATGAAAACAATTGATAAATGAAGGGGAGGGGCAAAAAGAAATACTTGAATTTAAAAAAAGTTAGAACGCCAAAAAAAAAGAATTACATATTACCGTCATCTTAGGAAAAACTGAAACAAAAATAACAGTTTTAACAAGATAACATAGAAAAATATATAAAAGAAACGAAAAGTAAAGAATAATAATGCATACAATTGCAAAAGAATAAAGTATATGTGATTCAGATGATGCAGTGCCCAGTGCCTTATATTGAAACTCTAAATTTTATCAATACTAGTCAAAGGTAAACGCGTACTAGTCCAGAGAGTTACAACTGAGATTAAAAATTTTAACAATGTTAAAGCAAAATTTCATAAAAATGAAAGCTCAAAGTCAAAATTGACAGAAAAATCTTTTGTAGGTACCACAACTAGTGAAATCTTTTAACTGAGCTTGCTCAAGAATGAGGCTCAAAGAATGAAGAATAATCACAAAAATATGGTAACAAGACAAAAAGGAATTGTATTTCAAAATATAATTGACATGAAAAGTCATAAAAGAAAAAAAATTTTTTTAAAATAAGTTAATTTTTCGGAAAAATAATAGAAATTCTGATTTGATAGAAGTTTTGATATGATAGGCTGAACTAAAAAAGGGGTTGGAGTTTGGTTTGTGCTACACAATTATTTTTCTGCACCATGCGAGTGAAAGTCGAGGCCATAGAATTTAAAATAATTGAGCAGAGAGTTATTGAAATTTAAGTTTTTACCTATTCTTATAAAATTGCGTGAAGATAATAAATGTATACTTTTGCGCTGTCCGTGAAAAAGGATGCCATAGATCGATACATTTGAATCTGTTTCAAGGGATGCATGTCACTATCCCATTCACAATTTTACAAGAACGGTTCAAACATACCGGAGTTTAACAGAAAGAAGAAAGCCACTTTAAGTTTTGTGTAATTTGCCATAGTAATACTTTGTGCTGTTCCTTTGAAATGGATGCTCATGTTTTATTCCTCTGGCAAAAGTTACCGAAACTTTACAACGCATAAGCGAGGGAACCTAACGAAGGATGTGACTCAGGAAAAGAAATCAACGCAACACCACAGTCTTTACTCTGAGAAAGTACTTTCCAAATCCAAACAATTCGCGAAATTTGCTCTTCATTGGGTGAACGACTAACCCAGAGGCAGGGTTACTGACTTTACAAGACCCTTCAGAGTCATCACAATACGGTCTTATGCAATCATTTGACTGCTGATTCAAAAGGTAGGCATTTAAGCTTCTGGAAACCATATAAAGTTATTTAAAAAATCAAAATTTTAGCGTTGTGTTGACACAACACTTGCATAATGAAATAAAATCAAATAAATGCAAGTCCACATAGAGCTAAAACTTAAAAAAAATTACGAAAGAAAAAAAAAAAAAGGTATCGAAATTGAAAAAGGAAAAGTAGCTACTCATCAATCAAGAAAAGATATCAAAAAGTGAGTAAAAGGAAACAAAATTGCCTAGTTTCAAAAGATAGAAACTAAAAAGGCTTAATTTTGGAAGAAAATTAAATTACATGAACATTTTGCAAGCATAAGTAAATAGTTAAGAAAGAAAATTCAAAGTTTATTATCAATAATGAAAATCAATAAATTCAGGTTACTGCGAGTAACGGAAATCGTCACGTAACACAGGCTGAATCTAAATTTTGATCGAAAACTAATTGCATTTGATTACTGACCATAGATTTGGATCAATTTATAAAGTGATGGGTCTAAATTGCATTACAATAAAAGCAAATTGGACTTTCCTGCTTGAATTAGAGTTGCATAACAAACCGCAATAAAGAAGATCGTTATTTTATCACTGTAAAAACGAAATTGCGTAAGAACTCTCAAAAATAGTTCAAGCGGAAATTACCGTAATTATTAAGCTGAAACAACAACTTAATTTTAATTACTTGTTTGCAAGATGTTCAGATTTTACTTATAGATTTCAAATAACTCAAAAACCAAACTGAAATAGGGACTTGAATTTTACCAAGAAAAAATTGAATAAAACGAAAATGAAAAAAAAAATATTTAGTCTCTTGGCTCAGAAAAAGGTATTCTAGTCGAAACCAAGCTTAAAAAAAAAGCAAAAGTAGGTTTTCACGACATAGAGAAAGAAAAGTGGAAAGAAAAATAAATTTCCAAAAATAAATAAGACTTAGAAAAGCCAAAAATAAAATTTCAACCGATCATAAAATCAAAATATCTATATCGAAACAACTCTTTACAAGATTGACACAGCTATTTTATCACTTAATAAACAATTTAAGAAAAGAAAATCGAAATAAAGAAGAGAAAAGAAAATTGAAATACTGTTTTGCACTTTTAAGCTCAAAGGCTTAATAAAAATTACTTCAAATAGGATTTAAATATCCATTTTTTATTAAATATATTGACTACAAAAGGGGTTTAGAAATCAAAATGAATACACGCAAGATCGAAATTCTGCTGGCATAGCAATTTTACGTAGGAAATATATTACGTTTTTGAAAACAAGTAAAGAGGAAAAATAACTTGAAAAATTCATTGAAAAATTAACCATTCACACTGCGCGTTCATTCATACAAAGAGAATGAAATTTTCAAGAAATCAATTGGAAAGTTTTAAGAGTAAAAATTTAAACAAGTTAACTGACCAAAACGAAAGACAAACTACGTTTGGCCCATCAAATCTAAGAAAATTAAAGGAAAAATACTTTCATGTCTATAAAAGTAAGCCAGAGCAGAAAATTTGATTCACTAAAGTTTCCCAGAACTTAAGTAACAAATGTCTCAAAGACAAATTATGTCACTGAAAACTACAAGTTTGAAAGAAATTTACCACAAAAATACAATTAAGTGCAAAAAGTTAAAACAGTATTTACAAAAAGCTAAGAGATTCAAATTTTACAATCTCACAAATATTTAATAGCTTTTTATTTAAGAAAACGACTACTGTCAAAGAGATTAGCCATTTATGCCGGCGCTAACTCAGAAATATGACTTTTGAGTCTGATAAAGTATTATGGCTCTCAAATGGCCTTTAACAAAAATAAAGTGACACCATTCCCTAAAAGAATAAATTGGGTCATCAAAAAATTAGTTTTATACAAGGCTTGGCGGCCACAAAAATATAATTGTTCTGAAACTCTTGTTCTCCAATCCAATGCGTGCAATTCTCACTCAGTGAACTACTTGTCTTACCGCAAATGTTTGATATTCGACAATTGTCACTCAGTGAATTACTTGAAGATATCAAACTAAAAAATTTCTTTGAGATTGTTGTCACTCAGTGAATTACCAATCTTCTAGAAATAAAATGTAATTCTTAGATTAATTGTCACTCAGTGAATTACTTAATCATGGAATTACTAACATGCATGAGCCAGTTGTCACTCAGTGAATTACCTTAAACCCAGCAAGTAAAAGAAAATCAAATACCATTTTGTCTGTTGGGATGTTGTCACTCAGTGAATTACCAAACCCTCACCAAAAATGGAATAAAAAAATAATTTTTGCCTGTTGGGAAGTTAGCACCTAGCGAATAACTATAACCCTCACAAAAATGTAAAAAAAAAAGAAGACTTTTTCGTCTGTTGGGTAAAACCCTCACAAAAAAGTAATAAAATAAAATAAAAAGAGCATCTACAGGCTCGTGGGATCCCTAAAAATGTAGAAAGAGGAGTTGCATATGACATGGGTGCGCTTTCCCTATCGCTAACATACACTCTTCTACGTAGATTTATCACGGCACTAAAAATGGCCTTTGGCACTAAAAATGGCCTAGGATGGAGGTCCAAGTGTTTCAAGAACAAAGAAAATAGCTGGTCTAATCAAGAGGTTCGATGTATGTTCAAATTAACAAGAGGAAAATAGAAAAATTTAAAAGTTTGCATTTCACAAAGTAGCAAAACTTAATAAATTAATCTCTGCTGGAACTAGTAGCGGTAACGAAAATTAAACTGCGTTCTAAAAATAAGAGGCCTGTTTCACATGAACAAAAGCACTCAAATTTAAATGAAAGAATAACGCGTTTAAATAAAACTAAAAATTGACTAAAGCAATTCAGAATTCAGAAAATTAATTTGCTATGCGAACAAACAAAAACGAGAAATGAAATGTCGCAAGCAAAAATAAATGAAATCGACGCATTTTAAAATACAAAAAATCGACGCATAAATTTAAGGCATAAAAAAAGTTTTTAAACTACACCTCGTGGATGTTGCAATGGCTGCCCAGAGACACAGCAATGCCCACAAACTGTAGTGGTTTAAAAATTTAATTAAAAAAAGTTTAGGCACTCAACAAAAAGAATAAAAAAATCCTGTAAGGGCACTGAATCACTGACAAGTTAACAAGAATGAAACAAAATATTAAAAGCAAATCAAAAATCAATGAAAGAAAAATTCATAAAGAAATTCTAATTGTCATATTTCAAAATTATAACGCCTTTAAATCCCTTCGATCGTGTTAAAATTAAAGCATGATAAACAAAAATAGCATTGAAATAAAAATCAAAAAGCTAGAAAAAAAATAGAGAAATTAAAGGTTCTTCAACAAAACAAATTGAAGACCGAGGTTTCGGCGCCAATTGTAATGACCACCCCTATAAGGGAAAGGTCATCCTTCCTTCAAAGATGGACTCGATTTCTATAAGACGTAATTCTATAAAAATTTAATATTTACTCTTATAAAAATCAAGTCGATCACTGGAGGAGCGGCTAATAAGATGTATTTGACGAAATACTTCGTGATTCACCCTTGAAGTGAAAAACAAAGTATTTTGACAAATACAAATGCTGAAACAGTGTGGGAGAGCAGTATCAGAAAACTGATTGAAAAATAAAAATTTAAAAAATTAAAACATTCATGCTTTTTACGGGTATAACGATCGGGATTTCTTTCAAATGGAAAAACAAAAGAATATTGGCGTTTTACAAGATTTATTATTTAAAAATTTTGAGAAAATTTGAAAAGTTATGAATTTTGAAAAAGTGAAGAATTACGAATTTTGAACAAAAAGAAATTTGAAAACGTCTAATATGACAAGCTATCAAAAGAATAAGAAAAGTCTTTCGACGATTCACCGAGATGGTTTTCCAAAGTCCAATAATCGAAAGTAGCCAGGGGTTCCATGATCCAAAAGTCGTAAGTGTCCAGAGTCCAGAAATCAAGAGAGAGATGTGGTCGAGCCGAGGCTCTCGACCAGAGTCCTCGTTCTCGCTGAGCTGAGGCTCCTTCCAAGCCCACAGATCAAGTCGATAAGTTTATCAAAAAATTAATGAGCGCAATTTAGATAGAGAGTGAAGCTCCTTATCTAAATATCTCAGTATTCACCGCTCAGTTTTCCGAGCAGGTATGAATTTTGAAGTCTGGAAATGAGTCGCCAAGAAAGAACGGAATTTCTTCACTCACTATCGGTTCATTGCCAATCGTGCTCTTATTTTAATACGCCTCATTTTATAGATCAGGACTAGGTTTACATAAGCGTATCCCTTACATATTATTCAGACGTCCTCTGTTGGTAAAGTTACAGACACGATAGTTTTTGTTGAAAACCTGTCAACTTATTCAACGTTTTAATATCGTTCCCTTAGGTCGTATGAGGATTTAGTTCGAATTTAGATTTAAACAAATTTATCGTTTACTAGAAAATGGTCATTTACGTTTTTATCCATTAACTTGCTTTTTTATTTCTCGTTCGAGAAGGAGAAGATGAAAAGAAAAAGAAAAAGAAAAAAAGAAAGAAAGAAAAAAAGGAGAACGGAGAATGTAGAAGAAGGACGAAAAAGGAAGAAGATAAAGGAAAGAAAAATAATGCACAGGAGCAGATTTATGAAATAATAGAAAAGAAAAAAGAAAGCAGACATGAGCGAGAAGAAGAAAAGAGAACGTAATGAGGAAGAAGAAGAAAAGAAGAAAATCCGTCGGATGTGGGATAGTCGCAAAATTGCACGCTCATTCAGAATAAAGACAGGATATAGCTTTTTACAAAACAGGAAAAGATTACATCGACGCCATGTCAGTTCGCCTTCAATTTTTAGTGTAGGCAAGACGAGCTCCCACATGGTCGAATAGTGATATTGTCGTGAAATGGCGCGATCACTCCGAAAACATAGAATCATTGGCTTTATACCAAATCGGAAGAGGTATTTTTAATGCCATAGCAGTTCTCCTTCAATATCTAGTGCAGGCAACACAACCTCCCACGAGACCGAATAGTAGTATTAAAGTGAAATGACACGCTAACTAAAAGATCACATTAACGCCGTGTCAGTTCGCCTTCCATTTTTACGGTAGGCAAGATGAGCTCTAACGTGGTCGAATAGTGGTATCATCCTCCTTATAAGTCACACGGTCTCTGTCGGGGAATTTTTTGCGGACTCGATCACTTTTGTTAGAATCGTGTCACCTCGTTCACATTTTTAATTGTGTGTTTTTGTCGTAAGTCGATTAAGTTAGTAAGTATCCCCAATTAAGTGAGCGATCGTTTATTTCAACTAAAATTTATGGCGGAGCATCTAGACGTGTGACTTCTGTCACGGGCGCTTGTAAGCGTTGTAACCGTAGAAATTAACGTGCAAAAACACGAAAATTGGGGCATTCATGTGTACTCAAAACATTTTATTCCATCTTCCGACTTCACTGATTTTTCAGTGAGATGAGTCACAAAATACAAAGCTTTTTGACGTAAAACAGTGACGGGCAACTTCTGAATAATGTTAGATTAATCTAATTTACCTTAATTCGTAATCGCTTCAGTCGACAGGTGAATGCTCTTGAGTGATTAAGAGACAGAAGCATAGGGAAAGGAAAAACCCCAGAAGACTGATGAGTCAACTCGGTATTGATTATATATCCGCGGAAGATATCGGCCGAGGTAACTAAAGAAGGTACGATTCAAATAAGTACATCAAAATTAGAACGTCTCGAGAGAGAAACAACGTTAGCTGAAGACTAAAGTTTAAGGAACGCATTTTTCATGCGCTGACGTCAAACTTTGGAGTGCGCAGTACCCGGAGTCGACACATGGGGCTGAAAGATGGTCTAGTTTTTAATTTCTGCGCGAGAAAGCTTTGAGCTTCCATGAAAATCGGGCAACTATATTTCACTTCTCGCAGCACGTGGGTGCGCACAATAATTAACAGTGTGGAGGCGCCGCGCGGTTGATGGCTCTCGGTGTCGAGCAAGCATGGTACGAACTGTTACTCTAATGGTGCAAATCTGCTTCCCGTGAATCCCGTGCGTCGTCGCGTCGCGTCGGCAGGAGATGCTCTATTTTGAACTGTTTTGGAAATTCAGTGTCCGGGTGTGATTCACAACAGATGATAATCCAAAACAGTCTCTAACGTGTCGCCCGCGCTGGAAAAAAAAGTTACGGGCTATATAGACACACCGTCCGTTCCGGGCTTAGAGGCCAAAAGTTCCGGGTGCCGGAGCCATACCTTCGTTTGCTTCGGGTGCTACGCCCGGAACTTTCTGCTTTTGAGCCCAGAACGCGTGCGGTAGGTCTGTATAACCCGTAAGTACGGCTTCCACGGCCGGAGGTTTTTTTTTTTTTTTTCAGTGCGGCTGACAAAAAGACCTCACTACGCATTGAGATAAGCCCGGAAAGGCACTAAGGTGTATGTACGGCAGGGCTCATTGCAAAATGTAGGCACGCCCTTAAGTCAGGCGGGGCCGGATCAAGGGGGTGGCCACATGGGCCGCGGCCCATGGCGGCAAATTTTGCAATTTCTTTTAATGTAGGTATTAAAAAATATCGGAATTAGAAAAAAAAATTACAAACGAGAAAAGCGACAAAATCTCTCATTTCCTGAGAGTATAGTAATTTTTAATTTTGTCGTCATTCAGTGATACAAGTAACAGCACCTTTAAGTAGTCGAGTTAAGAGAGAGACCAAAGGCGCAGACAGCAATGATGACGAGGACTTGAGATGAAAAGAAGAAGCCCTCGGTGCGGCGATCGGCATGTAACACATATTAGCGCCTTCATGACTGCACGAATACTTCACGCATTGCATCAGACACAGTGCGGTCATTGTGGTCAGCGTGAAACGGATAGCGCCAACAAGAATGCATGAATACTTCACGCATTGCGCTAAATACAGTGCGGTCAGCGCGAAACGCATGGCGCCTACAAGACTGCTTGAATACTTCACGCATTGCGCCAAATAACGCGTCTGCGCGGCGCGGCGGCAGTTAAAATCATTAAACCACATTCATGTTTGTTCTTTCATAATCTTTTTGTTCATTTCTTATGAATGAAAGGCTTGTCCACGTAGAGATAGGTTTACGAAACTTAACTTTTGCTAGTAGTGTTGACAGGACATTCCTAAAACATGTGTTCAACACGAGTAAACGCGTCTTATGCACCCCTCCCCCGCTGGCACGTTCACTTGATGGTTTTCATTGATGTTTCAATATGAATGAGAAGGAGGCGGCAAAATACAGGCGGCCCATGGGCGGCACTCGGCAAGTAGGTAAATCCGACCCTGAAGTCAGGAGGGCGACGAACTGATGTAACAAGATTCAGCTGAGGAAGGAAAAGCTTGAAGCTTAGTTAAAATGAGAATGTTTAAGTTTGCAATCTGACAAAATAATAAGAAAAAAATTGAGCCGTTCCTTGTAACATGAATGTATAAGCTTTGCGGTGCTGCCAAAATTGTGCAACTTCGCTGCATTATTTGCAGATAACTAATTTATAAGCCGGACTGCCATTTCGCCCCCAAAAATCCCTCAGATTTTGACAAATTTTTCTCGAAATATAATTAATAGGTTTACGTCTGTTTGGCTTGCTAAAAATCATGGAAACCGTCGCAAAATCTGAGCGGCATTGCAAAGATTATACATAGTTTCTACAAAGAAATGACTCAATTCTCCAAAGGGAAATACACCCGTGAAGAGAACATTATTAACGACGTTTAAAAGAGGGAACTTTGCAGGAATGTCTACGTCACTTCTCTCTCTTAATCAGCCTTCCTTAAATAAACACAGAGAGGGATAGCGAATATTTTCCTTAAAATAGCCCTATTTCCCATAAACAGTCCATAAAGGAGCAAACGAGACCTGTTACAATGAACGGGCACCCAGATTGGCCGAGGTAAATTGATCCCTGGGCCGCGAGACGAGCAATAAAATCAGCATGTTGCGCTCTTAAGCAGGTAGACCGAAATGAGTCAATTTGACAGAAGGTAGGCAGGAGAAAAGCATTAAACTCGTTGCGAAGATTAAACGTCGCTCGCCGACTCTGGACGAATTTTCCCCGCGGACAGCGGGACGCACCGTTAAAATTTTTGTGGGTTTCGCACTTGAGCTCATACGGGTGGTCTGATGACGGGCGGCTCTTGCTATTGGCCGAGGATTATGGGGAATTAATATTAATATACACAAGAATTCTAAGGACCGGTTCAATTGATTTATTTCCACGTGACGCCACAAATCCGCCGACCATGATCGTTACCCCTCTTGAATACATTACAAATTGGACCATCGATTGGCCGAGGGATCGAAAAATTGATCTTCTTTCCATAGGGGGGGGGGGGATCATAAACATTCAGTTGTTTAAACACTTGTTGGAGCGAGTAAAAATGCTGCTTACTCTCAATGCTACTATCTGAAATGCACTTGTTTTTGGATATGAGCTACGAATACGCGAGGGAAGGAAAAATTGATCTTCTTTTCAAATCGTCGCTACTCTGACGTAAGGTCCAGTGGCGTGGCGTGAATTGCGATACATCGATTGTCCTGCAATTTAAACCTATGGTAAAGAATCTATTATTAAGGCGATCGCTGCGAACACCCTGTTTATCGATCCTTTACATAGATTTAACAGACACAACTATCGATACATCGCAAAGTACGCCACGCCACTGGTAAGTTCGTATCTAGATTTCCACGTGAGCCCTGATTCACGTATAAATCCACGCTTTCTAGAGCTCATGCGGAAATCGAGATACTCTCTGGCGTTAGAGGGGCGAAGAATGAGAAAAAAGGTGAAAAAAAAATAAAAAAACATACTGTTGTTTAAACACTTGATGGAGCGAGTAAAATAAATAAATAAAAAAAAACAAACCTGCATAGTCTGAATGCAACTATCTGAAATGCACTTGTTTATGAATATGAACTACGGATACTTAGTTTAACGTGTTCATACGTGTTCACATTACAATGTAGAAAAGAGATGGCGTTTTGACCGGGATTACAAAACTTGGTCGCGGTCGGTCGCGATGAAAATATAAAGGCCGCCAGGGATGCGGGTTTTCAAAATGTGAAAGCTGCGAAAGGGAGTTTGCGGTTACTTAATAATGATTCCTGTGCTTTTGTAACATAATTTGGAGTAATTTATGAATTTTGAGTACGCCCTATCGCTCTGCTGGTATTTTACTGGGTGTGAGAATACAGCAGAGAAAGTTTTTGAAAGTTCTACCTTTTTCACGGATGCCCTATTTGATCACGAGCTGGCGGAATAGTCGCGGGTTAATAGATCCAATTTGGATTTTTGCCTTCACTCCTCCCTTTTTAATCAACTGTGCAGCGTGGGTAAGACATGCAGCCAGTAACGGAGGCGAGTCTTAAAATTTTACTTTCTTCCCTTTTGCTCACTCCTTGTATACCTACTCACCGTTGTCAAGTGAATAAAATAGTATTTACTGGACCTATAATTCGTTTATTATTATTATTTTTTTTTTCTAGGATAGTGAGTCTAAAATTTCAAATCGGATTTTCCTGGTATTTTAAACAAAATTTTCTGATTTTTAGCGCGAGGAGATTCAAAAAATTAAACGAATGTATCCAAATGCTTTATTTTTGCATGTACTAAACTGCTTGTAATTCACAAATGCTTGACGCACTTTGCATTCCCTGATCTTTGACCAATTTTCCTGATTTATTCTAATGACATCGAATTTCCTGACATTTTCTAGACTCCACCAATGGTACACACCCTGTGAGGGCATGGAGTCAAAAATTCTTAACCATGCTCTTTCCCTGAATTTCAGAGGCTTATTCCCTGATGAGAAACAGAAATTTCCTCCCACTTCCTCGCCTTTGCATGGGAAAAACTATATACATATACCATTATCCGGAATTCCAGATATGAATATCGATATTTCGTCATCCTTCAGTTGATCCTTTGGCACTCATTCAAACTTCTAATTCCAAAAGCGTTCCTCGTATATATACTACGTGGTAAATAAAAGCTTCTCTATCATTCTGATGATTCGAAGATTAAAATCTGTAATTCAAGAGATCATTAATGGCGGCTCAGGTGCAATACCATAAACTTTAAGAGGTTGAAGAAGAGATTCCCAGTTTTTGGGATAGACTCCCTGATTTTCCCTGAAATATTTCATTCTCCGATGAATCCCGATCATTCTCCGTCCTGAACACCATTCTGAGGGGCAAATATATCAACAATATCTTTTCTAGCACCGCAACCGTAGATTTGAGCCAGAGACCTCTCTGATGAGTCTCAACATTTTCGAGCGTAATTGGTGCCGCCTGTAATTTTGTTTTACTGTTGGCAGCGCAGATTCTCTCTCCTCGTTCCTAACAATTAAATAATCATGAGAGGAACGTGTTAATTTTGGGTTTGTCGGTGCGTCCCAATCCCACATTGTAACCGGCAATAAAATGTCATGGGCGTGTTCATGAGCATTGGTGGACAATACGAAAGTGGCCTCTTGCAAAGTCCGCGGATTTGCATAATCATGACTGATTCTCTCAGCAAATCAGGCGAGACAAAAGATAAAAAAAACGAACAAAACGCTGATCAATTCATGATATTGGAGAGAACTACTGGGTATCTAGCAATTTCCAAAAATAAAATTCCCTGACATTTCCCTAATTACCCTGACAAAAACGGTAAAAAAAACCGGGGGAAAATTTAAAATTCCCTGACAGACGGAAAAAATAATCCCCTAACATTTCCCTGGCAAATAGGAAAAATATTCTCAATTTTTGACACGGTTAAACTGATTAGATGTAAGGAAGAATTTGTTCATTTTCAGGGATATGATGTAATAAATAAAGCACGATATGTGGTGCCTAAACTTATACGAGATACGTTTGCCTCATTTTTCAAAATGTAAAAGACCTCACCGAATATTCTGGTAGAAATTTTAGTATACTTTCCGTTTTTCTGAAACTTGATTCATCAATTTGCAACAAAAAAAAAAATCCCGTTTTTTCGATTTTCCTGACGTTTTCCTGACACGAAAATCACTTGCAAAATAAAATTCCCTGACATGCCGAATTTTTGCGGATTCCCTGACGTTTTCCCTGATTTCCCTGACACACAAAAAAAAATCCCTGACATTTCTCGGTTGCTTGACACCCTGCGACAGCTCTCGGCCCCAATCTGATAGGACTGAGACCTTTCGACTTGCGGGTTAATGATGAACACTAGAAAGTCGAATGACTTAAATGCATGGTATCTAAAATTCTTGATCATGCTCATTCCCTGATTTACCCTGATCTCCAGGAGCTCATTTCTTGATGAGAAATCAAAGTTTATTCCCACTTTGTCGGGATTTTCTAGGGAAAAACGATGTAACTTTCCGGAGTTCCATGGTGGTAAAATAGTGCTGGGCCCCATTTCGCGAGGAAATCAAGGTCAAAAAGTTCAAAAATTCAATTAGAGTAAAAAATACGAGCTCTGATGAGTATCAGTAAGAGACTGAAGGGGGAGAGAGGTCGGCCAAGGCAAGTGTAGATGTGTTGGAACATTGATCTGGGGTCACGCAAAAGATATAACCCGGAGCAAATCCAAATGAAGTTAAATTTCAAAGAAGTATTCCCTGATTCATCTTTGATTTTCCTTTTTGAAATTTTTCATTCCCTGATGAGTCTCGGATATTCCCGGTCTAAAAACCGAGAATTTTTTCACGTTGAGTATCGCGGCATCTATAAACGCCACTAATTTGAGCCAGGCGAAAAGCCAAGATTCGCCTTCATTTTCGCGTGATACCGCATTACCAACTCCGGAGTTCGAATAGTTGCGCGCTTGATTTCGACATTTATTAATGCGAGCATGATGAGTACATTCATAAACGTCGGTGATTTGAGACGGGCGAAAAGCAAAGATTCGCCTTCATTTTCGCGTGATACCGCATACATTAGTGAAAAGGAAAACATAAAAAATTACACGTTCATCACCTCGATACCACGGCAAATAGGCGACTTTTCCAACGATTATGTGAACACCAAAAAAGTTAAGCATGAAGTCCATACGTTGTTCTACATTTCGTCCAAATTTCAATTACTCTTTTTCGTGAATCGAAGGGAATCTTCTGCAAAAATGTCAGCATACTTATCAATGATTTGCGATTTTCCGCTAGTTCCTCTGATTTTTTCATATTTCTTGCCAGTTATTGACATACCCCGATGCCGATTGGGCAGTTTTCGGGAATAGCAGTGCTGCGGGCTGATTGTTGAAATTGATAGACAAAGCGACAGACAAAGAAGACTTAGGGAGTATGGAGCGATCCTATTGGTTGAAATGGATGGTTGTTATAGACTAAGGGAGAAAATCATGAACTAACCACAGGGTCTCTCGTGAGAAGCCGTCAGTTAGTCTATTACGCACCTCCTTTGTCCATTGCAACCACCTGCTTCTACCGATAGGATCCTTCCATATCCTTTTTACCTTCTTTGTCTATCGCTTTGTCTACCGATTTCAATCAGCCTGCTGTAAGAGTATTACTAGGCTATTAAACCGGACGCTGGAATGTCCGAGTGGTGATGTCGCGCATACACGTCTCAAGGCAAGGCTAAGTATCGGGACGCAGGATCGCGCTAGATTGCCAACGTCCTGCTAATTTCGTATTCATTACAACTCATTCATTCATCCATTCATTCATTCATTCGCACACTGACGCATTCATTCATAACCACGCCAAACCCTCTCCCCCTTGAATCCGATTTTCCGTGGCAGCAAATGGCAACCTTGGCCCATTTCCTCTTCCTGCGACTTGCCTAGAGATTCTCCGGTTGAGGCTCCAGACCAAGGAGTCAAGGTCACGACTAGAAATTTCCTTTCCTTTTCCTTTTTCGTGAGCGGAATAGGGGGAGTAAAGGAGGAGGGAAGACAGCGAGGTAGACAAAGATACGGACAAAGAAGACAAAAAGGATATGGAGGAATCCTATTGGTAGAAGCGGGTGGTTGCAATGGAAAAAGGAGGTAAGTAAAAGACTAACTAACGGCAACCCACAAGAGACCCTTTAGTTAGTCCATAATTTTCTCCGTTGGTCTATAATAGGAGCCACTCATTTCAACCAATATAATCGCTCCATACCCCTTATGTCCTCTTTGTCTATCGCTACGTTTATCAATTTCAACTATCAGCCAGCAGGACTTCCTACTTTTCGAGAGATGTAGTAAAATTGAGGAGCCAAGTTGGGCGGCAGGGGCGTACCTAGGGGAGGGCGGGGGGCTCGAGGTATCTCCCTCCCCCCCTGGAGCGAAGAAAAGTCTTTTACAAGAAATTTCTGGGGGAGGACCCCCGGACACCCCTCGTTCTGAGGCGACAGGCCACCCTCTCCCGGTCAAGCCCCCCCCCTCCCCCGAACATAATTTTGGTTATAGGCCGGGGGGAGGGGTTTGAGGCGTGTTTGTAATAATTTCGTTTACCTAGGATAAGTCTCTAGTCAAAAGTGGGTGCTCAAAAACCTTCCTTACGCAAGAAAACGATGAATCGATCAGAAACTAAACTATGGCCGTAAGAGAGAGGGTAAAGAAGCGCCCTCACCACGGTATTTTATTGAAAAAAATTTGGCGCAAAGTGTAATACTTAAATGCTATTAAACCCTTTTTTGAGCATCCACCAAAACTGTACAATAATGCAAATTGGAAACATCACTCGACTTGTTACTGTTGATGAACATTCGGATTACGTTTTGCAATTTGGAACTATAAATTCTAGCCCGGTTTAAAAACAACGTATGTGCCGTTAGTTTCCCTATGCACCTACGTGTTTTTCCAGGAGAACCAGAATTAATAGTTCCAAATTGCAAAATGCGGTCCATTTCATGAGTGCTGCTCTGATTCGAAACCAAAGATGAAAAGCGAAATATCGTGGGTCCGGCGCCAAGCAATGTTCAAGCCGCCACGATGTTATGTTTCCAGAAAATATTAAAAGCCCTCACCAGAAGAATTTTCAAGGATACAGGCCTAGGAGATGGGACCTCCAGGACCGCAACGGCTTTTCAGGCAGAAAGCCGACGTTGACAAAGAATCTGGCTCAAAGGTAAAAGGCAGCGGTAAATGATAGAGGAGCGAAACAGAAAGTACTTGGAAGGTGACCGAGAGGATAGAATGTAAAAATTCTAAAAATATAAACAATAATCCTGACAAATACGTGTTAAAAAAACATCGAGGAGAGAGCTCTTCGGGGGTGTTTTTAAAGGATGGGATTTGAGGTTCCTCCCCCGAACTGGGATCCGCGACGGGCTCCAATCGTACGAAAAACTCGTCTATTTCAACCCCAAACGCCGAACCGATGACGTCATAGAGAACTAGGCCGCTCCAATCGGAGAGGCAACTGGCGACTCCTTTCAATTTACACGAAAGCCCGGGATATTGGACCGCGTTTAGCAGAAAGGAACCAAGCTACATCAGCTATTGCCTAATTCAACCGAGAAATTTAATTTTTTACAAAGAGAACCCTTGAAAGGATTCCTTTAAAAAATTTAAGGAATGTACTGCGCTATGCAAAAAATTCACTGAAATGTGCACAAAAATCCGCAAAATCGTTTTCATGTAAACAATTAGATTGCCCAATGAATTTTCGCAATGACTGATGTAGGCTGGTTCCTTTCTGCTTGACGCGAACCATATGAAATTCGAGTATAATGAAAGGGAAGCGAGTGGCAACGCCGCGTCGATGAGGGCGAGGCAGCGTTGCCATTTTACGCGCTATTCCGCGGATCTCCTTACGGGAGTGAGGGAATTCTGCGAGGCGATTAGGTGACGCCGCGGCGAGGGGATGATTGGATTCGCACGTGCTTGCATCGATGAAGCAACGATTAGAGGCTGTCATGCCGCCCCTAGACCCCTGAACTCGACCGACGGAGCTCCGCCACCCGCACACCGCGCTACGCCCGGGCCGCATGAAGCAGGTGAGAACGGCGGCGCGGCGGTGGTGAATGCACTGCGTGATTCCGATAGGAAATCAATGAATCAATCACTCGACGATATCCTCTGTCTATTTAGCTTTTCAAGGCAAACATTCGCCCCCGGTTCATGTCGTCTTACCACCGCGACCCGACCCGGCCGACTCTGATGAGCCTTCTAAAAGGTGGAGGAAAAAAACTAATCGGCGAACGATGTTCAGCTCGCAAGCTCACTCCGCTGACCTCAATTGAAGCGTATGCCGAGGCTCGAAACGGAACGAGGGCATTTTTTGACGAAACTTAGATACTGGCACCAAATCGATGAAGAGTACTTTTTAAACCGTATTAAAGAAATGACAAGAAATTGAGAAGTAGGGGATGTGGGGGAAATTCAACCCTCACCATTATGGAAATGTTTAAAAAATGAATTGAAACTAAGAAAAATGAACTCACTTAAAGGTATGGGGTAAGAATTACAACATTTGCTTTCTTTCACACTCTTCTCCGAATAAGAATGTCTTTAAAAAACAGGGGAAAAAATCTGAGAGCTACAGGGAAGAATATCATATTTCATGAAGCATGAAAAAAAGAGAGACGGAAAAAATAACTTTTAGGGTAATTTTCTAACAAAATTTTAAGAGTAGTAAACTGGAAAGTCCTCTACTCCATATCAAGTACCTCACGTACACTTTTCGAGACTTTTAACAAAGTCTTATCAGCTATTGCCATATTTAACCGGGCTATATATTTTTTTACATGAGAGCGTTTGTGCGGATTCCTTTGAAAATTTTAATTGATTTGCTTTGTAAAATGCAGACGGTTCACTAAAATTCGCACAAAATCCGCACAACCATGTAAAAAAGTAAATTGCCCGATTACATTCGGCAATGGCTGATGTGGCTTGGTTCCTTTTTGCTTAACGCAACTTCATTTTGAGCCATCGAATAAACGAATATACCGAACAGCACTGATTGCAGCGAGGAGGCGCGAGTGATCGATTTATCGATATTTCCCCATTTGAAAAATGTCAAAATCGAGAATCACTGTTTCGAGGCGTTTCTTGGCCTCCTGAATGCATCCTCAAAGGTTTCAAAAAATGTCATGAAATTTTCCATATCTGATGTCATTAGATGTTGCTCAGATCGAACAGATGTTCCTTTTCATAGAGAGGAATCAAAGGCCTAAGATAAAAAGTATTGCCATAAAGATGAAAACAAAATTTGGAGACTATTTCTCGATAAGAACTCCATGAGTCAAGAGCACTTCAGTTGTTTTAAGGTGATGCACAATCCCAGCAAAACCTCAAGGCGCTTAACAAGTTTTGAATTTCCATCCTTGAGTTGATTGAGCGGAAAACTGGAGTAAATACGGAGGCTCTAGTCGGATACAAAGATATGAGGGGCGGTTCGACTGAGCCGTTTTCTACCGTACTAAGTAAGAACGTCGAAAGAGCCTTCCGACATTGCCAAATTCCCTCCGTTAAAATACGAATTTTCAGGGAAATCCGTGAATATTTTTCCTCCAATTTTTTCGAAGACTCGATTCGCAATCGAATCTAAATTATCTGAAAATGTCGAGAGAATAAATTCACAACTCTTCCTAAATATGAAGACTTCATTGGAGGAAATTTGGCGACTCTCAAACGTTCATGCGGGGTTTTTCCTGCGCACGGTATAGTGGTTCCTATGCGCTGGGAGGACGGTGCCGGTGCGGGCGTTAACACGAGAATACAGAAAAAGCTTCGTGTCCGAAATGAATACGTGAAGAGGTTCCGGTTTATGGAAATCCATTAAAGCTTTTTACTAGAGTTATATACCCGCTAGACGACGCGCCGCCCGGCCCCTCCCCCACCCGGACCACACCACCAACCACCGGACCGCGCCGCGCCGGTTACGGGACCCCCATTACGTGTTCGTGGGGCATATAGTTTCCCTCAGACACCGCCAAGGCTCGCTCGCCCAGACATCCCATTAATCATACTCCCGTTTTTATCTACCTACTCCGTCCTACTCTTATGTTTTCATATGAATTAGCATCTATAAAACAATTTTTTATGCGCCTTCCTATCGATATTCCCTACGAGTATAGAATATCCAGCCCCGAACTGAATTATGCGCGTTCGACATTCCGTTCACTGCAGAACATATCTTACTCTATAATATAAAATCATAGGTTACTCCGTGGCATAAAATTTTAGGAATAAAGCGTAACGCATGATGCCTGAGGCGCAAAGCGCTCCGTGGGTCGATTGTTGAATCGTTTATCGAATGATCCTCATCAATAGGTTCCTATCCAAGTAATGTTTTCAATCGATCAGTGTTGAGGCGTGAATGGTCAATTATCGATATTTCCCCATTTAAGAATCGATTATTAGGATGTTCGCTGCGAACACCCTGATAATAGATCCTTTTCCATATGTTCAGATGGTAGATCAATCGAGATATATCGCAAAGCACTCCACGCCACTCTCATCGATCCTGGTCGTTCGATATCAATTTAACAATCGAGCCGCAAGAGTTCTAAACCGCGAAGCGGTTAGGGGAAGGAACTGTGGCCCCCTATTTTGGATGAAATTCATAGAAAAAATGTATTGATTTCTTGGAGAGAGGGACTACTTTGCAAAATTTAGGATTATGCTCCTGCTTGGAATTGAGATAAAACTAGAGGCGGCCCAAATTTTAGAAAGGGACAGAGCAGAGCATAATATAATTTTCACTGACATATTTACCTACCAGACTTTATCTTGCTATAGTTTCGGATGCATCTAGAAAAGTATGCACGTGTGGGCTCGTGACTGATATTGTCTGCTGTATTTCATTGTTTCGAAAGGCGGATTCGAAATCTTCGATTCATCAGAATTATTCTATGAAAGTTTCGCACTTTAAACGTCAAAATTCAACTTTCGAGAGGAAAAAAAAGGAAACTTTGAAGGGCGACTCCTCAGAGAAAGTTAGAGGAAACTCTACCTACATGTCAATGCTTCGATACCTAATTATCTTGCGAATTCCAGTGCCCGCTGTAATTCACTTAAATGATACGTTTCTCAGGAAATTGACGATGTCGCGATAAAAATCAGTAATGGTTTACTTCATCGATAAAATAGGCAACGCTGGAATTGGATTTGGTTTGGATGCTAAACGAATTTCACTTTAACACCTGGATGCAACTATTCGGGCTCCATGGGTGACCGTGTTGCATACACACGGAGTGGAAGGCGTTTTGACTTCAGGCATAAAACCTGGATGCAATTATTCGGGCTCCATGGATGTCCGTGTTGCATACACACGGAGAGGAAGGCGTTTTGACTTCAGACACAAACGCCTCAAGACAAACCTCATGAAAACGTCGTGAAAACAAGCCACGGGGGTCTGCTGGGGCTGGGGGTCATACATGGGGTCTGCTAGAAACATCATGACCACAAAAAATGAGAGAAAAAAAATCCGTTGAAAATTTTAGGAAGCACCGTGGGTGGGACGTTGCGTCTTATCAGTCACCACCTTCTGTATCTAATAGAAGGAGATTAAGAGGTGCTCTTGAAGATGATTACAATTTGATTGAGCGATAAGCACTCGCGATTGCCACCCACGCATATCCGGCGAAAGCCCTTGATCCGATGCGACACATGAAGTGTCCTCCTCGAGCAGAAATGAGAATGAACCGTGACAAAGGGTTAAATGGGGCGGTGGGAGAAGATGCTTTCTAATCAGTCCGAGAAGACGGGGGTATCAGCGCAAGATTGCGAGGTTGCCGAAATGGACCACTAGACAAGGTACGAATTTCAGCATTCTGATACATGTTTCTTACCTAAAATTTTACGTAAAATACAACGCGCACAACAAAAATTACCGAAATCAACTCCTTCCAAAAATATTAAATGATTCTTGATGTGTGAATTCAAACCACGCGCTCATGAAAACTCAATGCTCTGCGTGATTCACATCGTGCGCTGAACGTTATCATGACAGTCTCTGCGATATAAAAATCTGGCAAACTCAATCTTGACGCTTTGGCTCAGCTGTAGCAAATTGCTTATAGTTTGAACAACATATGGTGGGAAATGAACATTACTCGATTGAGAAGCTTGTTGAAACCGTTGTAGTGCGCGATTTGACTCACGTAGAACATTGAGTTTCTTGTGAGCGGGCAGTTAAAATTCCTCGTAACAAATGTGAAATAAAAACGTTAATATCCTCGTTTGGAGTTTGTTTCATTAGTTTTCGTTGCGCGAATCGTGCTCTGCGTGAAATTCTGGTTAAGAAACATGTATCAGAATGCTTAGATTCGTACCTTGTCTAGTGGTCTATTATGCAAGTTGAGGAATGCAGGGTGTCTACTAAAACTGGCTGGCCGAAAATCAATACTTTTACAGTTCTTTTCAGGTTTTATCATCACACGATTACAATACGAACAAATTCAGATGTCATCTATCAAACTTCACTGGCCAGTGATGTGATTTCGGGTCATCGGGGACTTTTCAGTTTGTTCGCAATTTAACCGTGTACGAGGGTCTTACAAGTATTCCCCCACAATGCATTGCTGCAGTGGAGGTATTCTAGTTCCAAATTCCTTCGAATATGCTGATCAAAATATGCTGTGGTCACATTAACAATATTTCGGTCGATGTCTCAAGGTCACGCGGTGGATTAACCGACATTGACGTCACATTATACACCATTTCCGTCAATTTTTGGTGGCCCACTCAATATTTTGTATAATGACTCCATGACCTTAAGATAATGAGGAAAATATTGATGGTGTGACCACGGACCCTGGAATTTAGAATAACGTCACCCAAAAAAACTATGCTGGGGTTGGTCAGTTCAAATGACAAACGTCTGATGACGTTTGAGTCGTCATGGAGCATGGATGGATTTACTAGTTTTTTTTTCTTCTTTTACCGAAAACTAGGGATTTTTCCTTGACTAGGTTTGGTACTATGATGGATCTTCCCTTCGAATTTATAGGTTGGCAACGACTGAATTTTTCATGTGGGGAGGTTGGCAGCCCTTTCAAGCCCTACACGGCCTCCAAATAACGATTTTACTTATGAAAGTCTTCGAACCTAGGAGGACTCTGGTTTCACTTCAATGGGTCAAGTAAAGGTTGGCAACAACTACAATTCGGTTTCGAATATTTCGTGGAGAAAGGTTGGCTGCCCTTTCAGGCTCTAAGACCTCCAAGAGCAAACTCAATCGTGATAGGCTCCCAACCTCGGTGCTTTATTTTCACTTCGATGTTTTTTTTTCAACGCATTTGATTGGTTTACGGTGATAGCCAACGTGACGTCACAGCTGAAAATGCTCCCGGGCTTTGTTTGCATCACGCCGTACGTTATAAATAAAGGCACGAGGGGGTGGATCGGGCAGTCCCTGGCCAGGACTCGTTGGTAAAGGTATTATGTGTTGCATGTGTGTTATATGTTTTATATGTGTTATATGTTATTTATGTGTTATATGTTATTTATGTGTTATATGTTATTTGTGTGTTATATGTTTTTTATGTTTTTTATGTGTTATATGTTTTTTATGTGTTATATTTGTTATCTATGTGTTATATGTTTCTACTGATGCGTGTTGCGTATGCGTGTTGCTTGTGTGTGTTGCGGGTTGCTTGTGTGTGTTGCGTGTTGCTTGTGTGTGTTGCGTGTTGCTTGTGTGTGTTGCGTGTTGCTTGTGTGTGTTGCGTGTTGCTTGTGTGTTACATGTTCCTTGCGTGTTACATGTTGCTTGTGTGCTATATGTTGCTTTTATATGTTACGTGTTGCTTTTAAACGTTACATGTTGCTCGTGTGTGTTATGTGTTGCTTATCGCATGCTAGTTCTAATTTGTTGTTCTTTTTTATTTTTTGAGGTTTCTTTTCTCTTTGTCTTTTAGCGATTTAACGCACTTCCCGGTGTTGGTTCCTCCTCTTTTTCTACTAACTTTTTTTTTTTTGCTTTCTAAAAGACAAAGAGCAAAGAAAACCAGTAATTACTTGTAGGTTCGCGTTTTAAAGTAGAGTCCCCCAACCCCTCCCGCGTAGTAACATAATTTCAATTATGTTACTTTTTTCTTTTTTTTCTTTGTCTTTTGAAGCGTGCCAGTAGGGCTCGCTCTTTTTCTTTTCATTCTTTTTCTTTGTCTCCCCTCCCCTAACAGAGAGTGGGTCTAGGAATTTTAAATATTCTAACGCCTCGTAAATTTATAACAGGGGGCGTACGATACCGTAGCTTTGGTTCGAAGGATGCAGTGGTGTTTCGGCACTTCGTTCAGTCGGCCGGCGGCCATCGCTTTCCTACGACGGCTGAATCCATAACCAGGACCCGGTATGGTGCAAGTTAGAGGGCGGTAAAAGAAACCCTCGGCCCTTCTGGCGAAAAAAAAAAAAAAAAGATGGTCCATTTGTACGGGCGGGAGGATACGTAAAACTCCTTCATCCCTCTCTGTTTTTTCCGTAATTAGTCATGAAGTGGATTGGTAGGCCTACGGGGGAAGCAACCACTATAAAAAAAGAAATAGTGTATTTTCCGAAGAAAATACACTAGCAACGCGCCACTGAACTTACCTCCTGAGAAATTAAGTGTTTATAAAAGTCGGTCTTTCCCTGGTAAAAATAATCTGATGGCTATCGCCAAAACACAGTGATGTCATGAGTTTTGACTAACATAAATTGTGTTTTGGTGATGGCCAACTGATTATCTTAACGAGGGTTTCTCTAAGGTGGTGTGGAAAGAGTTCCATTGATAAGAATCAAGTTTTCTCGTCGGTTTTTCCCAGTTCAAATTGATGAGTTAGCCGTCACCAAAACAAACATTAATTGAAGTCATATGTGTTTTGGTAACGGTTAAATCTTAATTTTGAAAAGGGGTTCTCTAAGGTGGTGTGGAAAGAGTTCTTCTGAGGATAAACCAGCAAATGGCAGGAAGTAATTGTAAGTCGCGAAATAGCTTTCTGAGATATTATGTAACACGTTACTTTCATTGAAGCGAAATAATAATATGGAAAACAGCTTTTTCTAGTTTCACACGCAGAAAATTCACTTGTCCTCAGTGTTTCAAAAAAAAAACAAGAAATTCGGAAGCACATTGAATTGAACGTCTTTATATTAAAAGGAACCATATCCATTCTGACATAATCCCTAAGATCCATAAGAATGCATGCTTGGCAAGGCTTATGTCCCAACGGATGTAGTTTCTTTTGAGTCAAATGCGTCCAATTTTGGTTGAAGGAAGATTACTTTCGTTATAGAGCGAAACTGCTCGCTTACAGACACAGCGATATACAAATAGAGGGAACGCAATAACAACGATGATATAGCCCGAAATGTGACGAGGACAAAAAGCGCAAAAAATGGGTAACCAAGGCTAAAAATTTGAATTTTATTGATCCTTTCTTACTCATTTTCTTTGATTTTTTATCCGTGTGACAGAAGGGGTTAATGTCTCACTGATCTCCAGACTTACTGGCCAAACGTAAGTCCTGAAAAAACGCGTTTCCACGTCGGTCTCTCTTTCATAAACAACCGTACTTCGCATCTAATCCGGATCAGGGCGCATGATGGAGACTCAACTCTGCCGTGCTTAATAAAAGGTCTTATCATTATTTGTAATTTTCCGAATTTCAGCTGATAGAGCGAGAATTTTCTAGAAAACTTAAGAATATTTTTCTCTTCTAGGGATTCTCCTTGCTCTTGAACGAAATGTACTTGAAATTTTCAAAGAAAGGTATTTATCGCACGTATAAGTTGATCGGATAAAATTGTCTGGAAAGAAATACTTGTCTTGGGGGAATGAGGATACAGAAATCTCATGGCAAAATTCAAATTTATAAACGACCTTCTTTATTAGCGCGGACGTACTGTATGACAGAAATGAATCAGTGAGAACAAAAACACACCAACTCTGTAGCTCGGAAATGCTCAATTTTCATTAAAGACAGTCAATTTCCATAAAGGCATCTATCCCAGCTTGGACCTTTAAGTGTCCTTAAGTGCTTGTCCTTCGGCACCAAACAACTTTTTCTTGGACTAACTTCTTCACCTACTATGCAGTTTTGTGTGCGTCTTGATTATTCTCATTTTTCCGAGTTGATGTGTTTGCGTTCTCACTGATTCAAATTTAGAAATAGAATTCCTGAAGTTTCCACCACTAACGTGTTCCACCACTTCCCGAACCGCCCACGCTACGAGTAAAATTGTATGATGACCTCTGGAATAACCTCTTCAATTTTGTAGATTAACCCTCCGACACCTGAGCAGATTCTGGCCTCCGACACAAGATAGGGCGTATTTAAGTTGTATTTATTTATTTACCTTCGTATAAAACATGAATTTGTTATATGTTAACATGCATCATAATCAAAAGCCCAGACCCACAGTGTGCTGTCGAAGGAGATCATGCGAGACCATGTCGAATACGAATTTTTGAAGCTATTGGAAAATCTTCCGGAGTTGAGCGACAACTGGACGTATTTCTATCAAACGGAACTATGTGCATGGAGGCATGAGCCCTGATACCCATAAGAATACATGCACAACAGGGCTCACTTTATAATGCACATAGTTCCGTTTGATAGAAATACGTCCAACTGTGATTTTGTCTCCCCGCTGCTCGTCTCCTTCGATGACGAAAAACGAGTGTGAGGATCTGATTTCCGCTTCGAGAGGGAATTACAAGTCTTTCATGATAGATACAGGGTCTTAATTGACGAGTTGTTAGGAATAGTTGTTAGTCATTTGAGGTTGAAGCAAGTACTTTCTGTGAGGAGGAAATTAGTCGAATTTTTGCGGGAAGGAAATTGCGTTTCGATTATTCTCTTCAATCCCCCCCCCCCTCACAAATGAATTCGGGCTTCAACAGTGTCATAGTTTTTGCAGATTTCACAAACTCTTCTTAACACTTGCTCTTCTCTTTCTGTAATTCCGTTTTTAGGACTGTCTCGGCACAGGCGGATCCAGACACCTCGAGCGGGGGAGGGGAGCGTAAGGGGGGGGGGGTTCCGGGAGCCGCCTCCAGTAAAATTTTGGATTTTTGAAGCATCAAATCGTCGCCTTTTTAACAAGAGGGCGTATCTGCATTCTGCAAAGAACCCTGTCGGCCGTATGATTCAATGCTTCTCCGGGCGTACTTACGCCCTTATGTCGGCCGAGCGACGAAATATGCAGTTTCGATACATTTTGTCAATGCTAATTGCCCAATTAAGTGTCTTTCGCCTTCTCTTCTCCGTCCTTTCTGTTTTTCTTCCCTCTTTTTCCGGGCGAACGGGGGACGAAAGCCCCCCAGCATCCGCCCAAGTGTCTCGGGACATGAAAATGATGTCGGTCACCTCGAACTATCCAAGATATATATTCTCCTCATTCCTTTGACTACACACCTAAGTACCACCGAACCCATAACACATCCCAATCTTCACTAATTGGACTGCATTTTGCATTTTGGACTTATAAATTCCGGCCCGGTTTAAAAACAACGTATGTGCCATTAGTTTCCCCATGCACATAAGTGTTTTTTCAGATGAGCCCGACTTTATAGGTCCAAATTGCAAAATGAAGTCCAATTTGTCTATGGATGGCCGTGGACTCCTCGACTGGAGTGAGAGCAAATAAACCACCAGGAGAAAAGGAAGTTTTCGGGGCTTGATTTATTTCTAAAAATTAATTTATCCCTTTTTGATAGTTTTGTGACGGGCACGAGTAGTGACAATCCTGGGTTTTCGAGTGAAGTTTGGAGGTGTCGGCGCTGTCGGGCGGGAGACAAACAGGAAGAAACGGGAAGAACAGCTGACTGTGATTGCGTAATGGATTTCGGGAGACAATGGAGCGGAAACGCGTGTGAGGAATAGAAAAGGCCAAGGAGAGGATGGATATACGGCCGCGGATGGTATCGGGGAATCGGGGGCCCGGGAGCTGCATCGGGCATCGGCCAATGGGCCATCCGACCCCGGGCCCCGGGCCCACGGGCCACGTATCTCCCGATGATATTTGATACTCCACACTCCACGCTCCGCACTCCATACACTCCGCACTCTTCAGGAGCTTGCATCCGACAACCCACCACGGCCGCATACCCCGTCCACCGCCTATAACCCCCGATCGAGCTCTTGCATGTGTCAGGAATTAGCGAATTAAGTACTCATTCCAGGGTGTCTACAGGTTTTTGAAAACCAATTTCAGGACTTTTTCGGGACCTTTTCAGAACTTTTTCAGGACCCTCGGAGTAGTTTTGCCGAGTCAGGGTCTACACTTACTGCTAATTTTAATGGAAATCGAGTCCATCTTTATGAAAATTGCTGATGACTAAAAGAATCCATGATATGTGTGTATAATCGGAGACATTTTTTCTACGTAACAACTTCACTTTGACTCGCGAAAACCGTGAATTTTTAAATTTTTCGGGACCTCGAGTTAAATTTCCGGACTTATTCGTGACTTCGGGACCGGTCAAGCAAATTCTGGACTTCTTCAGGACTTTCGGAATTTTCGGGACCTGTAGACACCCTGCATTCCCATGTAAAATTTCGCAAGAATCACGATGGTGCCACTAGTTTATGACGTCATCCACCGCGGTAGTGACACCCTTCGTTTCTTCAACCTTGCTTACATCAGCCAGGGAAACGCACAATTGCACTGGTTTCCATCTTTTCTGCCAATTTCTATCCTGAAAATATGTTTGTTGCGTGTTTAAAACAGAACCACGAAAGCATGCAGAGGATAGCTTTTATTACTGTCTCGCCTAGCACTAGCCAAACGTGAAAATGAATAGTACCCTCTTTTACATAATGGAAATAACATTGGTAGATTTTTAATCATTCAAGCGATTTCTGAGAATCTTTCGGATGATTGGTGGCAATTTGACAAAGAACGGTGGCTTCTTTCAGGACAGTTTTCCGCTCAGACGCTAGTGAGTCTACTTTCTCAAAACTTAATTTTTGCACTTACGGCTCTCTTGTCTCCTCGCTATCACGGCAGGGATGTGAGATCGAGGGAAGAATTTGAATGTTTTAAGCGGCAGATACACCTGTGCATGCGAGTTACAAGCGCTTGTAGAAAGTGAAGCACTAATAGGAAACCAGAATTTTGATCGCGCGACGTCGAACTATCGAAATCCTCTTTGTCTAGAGGTGTTTCACTTTCAACAAGCGCTTGTAACTCGCAGGGATATCTGGGCCTTCACGGTTTAATTTTTATCTAATTTTGATGAACTCACCATTCATCGGTAAGAACTTGAAAAATCGACAAGATACGTGGGAATCCCTGCGAACTGTTTAGAAGTCAGCTCACGTCGAAGCGGGAGGATTAGTGGGAGGAAAAGTGTGGTGGTATGTCCTCCGAGGAAGAATCCGGTAGGAGCTGCCGGGCTTGATCATCGGAGAGCAGGTGACGCACGAGCAGGATGACTCTGATTTCGAAAGATCTACAAACGAGAGCAAGCAGCGAGCATCGATTCCATCGGTGATTGCTGCGTTTCGGCTTCGGCGACTGACCGAAAAGGACGGATTGTGTCAGTTCTCGAAACTGGGCCTCTGACCATCGCTGGAATGCGAGTGCATCGAGAATTTACGTCCTCGTCGATAGTGGTAGTTTTCTACTCCCTCCACGGTGACACTTATTCGAACGTATTCCTACCGAACGGAACTACGTGCACCATGACGTGAGCCCTGCTACGCGTGTATCCATACGGGTCTCAGGGCTCACGTCTCGATGCACTTAGTTCCGTTCGGCGGAGATACGTCCATTTTTCTAATAGAAATAAATCCATCGTCGGGCCCCTTTAACTTGTGTCCCAACGGGTCTTCATCAGCGCTCATAGACGCATGCGCGTGCTCACGCATAATAACGAGCCCCCCCCCCCCCCCCCCCCNACAGTATAAACATCTCGCAGAAACCTGCCGCCTGTCCGTGTCTCTCTCGCTCCGCATCCATCGAGCCATGTTCATCTTCCTCTATTCGTCTCTTTAAGGTTTTTTTTACTAATAATCCTCGTTGTTAGACTTTCATTCCAATGGCCTTGTCTATCGCTGACGTATACCCTCGCCTCAAATCAACCCCAAGGCCCGCGGATAAGAGAATCTGCTTATCCATTTGTTGGAACCCCAGCCGCCACCCACCCACGTGCAGCGGTATCGGATTCTTTCACACAACTCCGGGAGCCTTCTTCAGATCTACGGATCGGTACCGCCATTCATGAGGATGCCTTTCTGACTCCATTCGTAAGGTGGGGATCGCAGAGTCTCTGCATTCCGCGAGGTTAACGATTAGTGTTGCCTACCCAAAGACATAAAGACGGAGCGCTCGTATCTAAAAGCACGGGGAAAAAGTGAAGCTAGGTTCGGCGCTGCGCGCTTGTGTGAGTGTGTAAATGAGCGCGGGAATCCATGGCGGCAAACGGAAATTTGATTTGAACTTGTCCTCTTGATTTTTGCATATTTCTTCCTCGAAACGTATTTTAAATTCCTAAAACGAATATACTAAGAAAGTTCGGTCTGCGTCCTAACATAATACACATACTTTTGCTCGGTAACAGGCAGTAATCTCAGATAAAGTTAGTTTTTCTTCTGCTCATGGTGGTTCTGCAGGTTCAAACAGGCCGTTACAGTTCTAGATCAACGTTACTCCCAAATGAAATTAATCGGTCGACGACGGACGGAAACTAACCTAGAGTTAAAAAAATATGAGTTTGTACCTGAATTTGGGCAAAAATCAACCTAAAATACTTTGTTTCCGCAATTATTTTATTCAGTTCCCGACCTATATTTGAATTCAAACTTGTCCCGATTTCGCCGCCAATCCTCTAGCCAATAGTAGAGGTGGTTGAAAAGAAGCTTCATTTTTTGCTTTTAGCCCTCCGTCTTCATGTCTTTGTGCCTACCCTATGAAATTCGTCGTCTCCTTCACGAAAGCACGCAACTACATTTCGATGTTGCCAGGGCTGCATATCAACCTCGGACACTGTTTGTGATTATCATCCTCTCACAGTTTTTTAGGATTTTATGCATTTCCTTGCACAGCTTGGCAACAGCGCATTGGAAAATGCATGGAGATAATAGCATCTGACGGTGGACCCCGTGTTTTTGTGAATTTAAAGTTTTTAGCCTTCAGATTTTAACGATGAATGAGAATAGTTTTACGATAGTTAAAAAAGACGTGGGAAATGACAATTTTGTATGCAAGCGCACTAAGTTTTACTACTTTCGCGATCAAAAAAGGAGTATACTTTGGCGGTGTGCCGAAAGTAACAAGTGCACGTTTACAATAAAAAGCTATTAACAAGTATCCTACATTACCACCTCTTCCTGACTGAGCAAAATTCACAGCATATACGTGGAAAAAAACTACATTAACACCACATCAGTTTTTCCACCAACTTTATGGGCATAACCCGTGACTGGCATGGAGTTTACTTCAACAAATGGAGTCGAAAGCTTTCATAGCAAGCATCAGTGGAAACTTTACTACCCTCGTCCGAACGTTTATCAAGTCTTGAAACCATTTTAGATAATCGGGGTAAGGCTGAGGTCAATCTGGACTGAAGGCGCGAGATGGACGATGAATGGGTGAAAATGAAGTTGCAAGAAGGAAGTACGCTGGGCGTAAAATGGATAAGAAACTAAAAAGACAAAACCACATTACGGTGCTAGGTCAAAATGTCCAAAAGAAAATGTCCAAAAGTCAAAATGTCCAAACCCTGAATGTCCAAAAATCTAAAAAGGCCAAATATCAGAAATGTCCAGCAGACAAATAAGTCCAAAAGTAGGCAAATGTCCAAATGTGAGATTAGGCATTGGTTGAGTTGTTATTAGATTTTTGGGTGCAGGTTTGCAAGCTATTTGTGAATGCAGCCACAGAAACAGATGCGTCGGATAATGGAGAGATGCAGGTTAGGAAAAAATGATGATAAAATTTTTCATGAGAGCAGGCAAATTCTTACTTTTAAAAATTCATTGGTGATTTATTTTTCAAATTTTAAGTGATATTGATAAACATAACAAACATGGCTAATATTACCCCATTTGTCATGAAAAGCCCAAAAAAAAAAAAAAAAAAAAAAAAAAAAANTATCATCCTCTCGCAGTTTTTTAGGATTTTATGCATTTCCTTGCACAGCTTGGCAACAGCGCATTGGAAAATGCATGGAGATAATAGCGTCTGACGGTGGACCCCGTGTTTTTGTGAATTTGAAGTTTTTAGCCTTCAGATTTTAACGATGAATGAGAATAGTTTTACGATAGTTAAAAAAGACGTGGGAAATGACAATTTTGTATGCAAGCGCACTAAGTTTTACTAATTTCGCGATCAAAAAAGGAGTATACTTTGGCGGTGTGCTGAAAGTAACAAGTGCACGTTTACAATAAAAAGCTATTAACAAGTATCCTACATTACCACCTCTTCCTGACTGAGCAAAATTCACAGCATACATGTGGAAAAAAACTACATTAACACCACATCAGTTTTTCCACCAACTTTATGGGCATAACCCGTGACTGGCATGGAGTTTACTTCAACAAATAGAGTCGAAAGCTTTCATAGCAAGCATCAGTGGAAACTTTACTACCCTCGTCCGAACGTTTATCAAGTCTTGAAACCATTTTAGATAATCGGAGCGAGGCTGAGGTCAATCTGGACTGAAGGCGCGAGATGGACGATAAATGGGTGAAAATGAAGTTGCATGAAGGAAGTACGCTGGGCGTAAAATGTATAAGAAACTAAAAAGACAAAACCACATTACTACTATGCTTTTGAAATGGCTACAACTTATGAGGAGTGACGTCACTGTGACTTAAGCACGCTCTGGTCAGATTATTTCGACAGTGCGCTTTGCCACGGAAGCTCTTGAAAAAATTGTTTTACGAGTATCCAAATGATAGAAAAACGCTGAAAGAAAAATTAAGCCTGATATTTGCAGAATAGGAGAGAACCTAGATAGATTACTATCTGACAAACATTCTGAAGAACCTTAATTCACGAATCATGAAGTTTTTATGAGCCACATTCAACTTTACCGATCGAAGTGATCGCTCGACCATTCAACTGTAAATATGCGAAGAATTTTTGTAGGGCCACGCGATTCGAAGAACCGAACCGAACCATTCCTAATTCCTGTTACTTCTTGCCAATGACAAGAGAAAAAATATGAAAAACAACGAATAAAAAAATACGATTGATGGTCATTCTGTATCATTTGCTAATATCAATTTTTGTCTTCCTCCTTATTTGCTTTTTTTTCTGCTTAATCATTGCCGATCATGACACAAGTTGAACTTGAAACTTTCCGACTCCGCCATTTCATTTATTTTATTCTCTCTTTTTAATTCCCCGTTTTACTCCTGTCCCATATCGTTTGACTATTTTATTGCATTTTCCGAGCCTATAACGACCGTTTTCGGTTTGCATGTTTTCCGCGACCTCAATAGCACTCTAATACTGCCGTGCTGAGGATAAACGCCGTATGAACATTCGAGACCTTCCAAATTTCCTTTGTTGAAATGTTTGTTTATAAGAAAAGTTATGATTATTTTTCCTTGAAATTTTCAGGAACCTTAGGCGAAATTGCGAACAAAATTATCTGAAAAATTGGAGGAAAAATATTTAAAAATTTTCCCGAAAATTCGAGATTTATCAGAGGAAATTTGGCAACGCCTGAAAGTTCATACGGCGTTTTTCCTTAGCACTCTAATAGGATTCCTCGTTCGCTTGCGATACGTGCATCTTTTTACTGCACTTCCTCCCCTCTTTTCCCCCACAAAGCGCCCCCCTCCTCCCAAACTCATTTTCTTCCGTTTTCCTAGTTTTCCTTCCCGCTACGAGCCTTTCGGTCTGGTGGTCAAACTGTTCTGTTCTCCCCCGCTTTTCTCGCTGTTTACGTCTCGTGTATGCACGAAGACTAGGATCCCATTCATCATTTTTAGGGTTGTTATGAAGTTTTTCTGCCCGACCGAGAGAATACCATCCTCTGGGAAATAAACATTGAGTGCAATGCGGCAGAGTAAGTATGCGTTCAATCACCTTCCCGTAAGTGGTCTGAAAATGTCGAGAAAATCTTTATAGGAGAGACGGGACTGCGTGTAGACCCCAATATTTAACGAAATATATATATACACGATAAATATATATATATGCGATATACGATATATATATATACGATCAATATTTAACGAAAAATTCGATTGCAATTAGGTTCTTTCGAATTTATCGGAGGCGGTACCTAAAATCGGACCCTGTGACACAATCTATTCATAGTACCGACTGAAAATTTGCAATCGTTTTTCAACAGATTCGGTGTATGAGACATATGAAAATACTGTATTTTCTTCGGAAAATACACCAAAATTTTGCGATTCCCGGAAAAATAGGAAGATGACTTGGAACCGGCAGCAAAACAGCCGAGAATAAAATAAAAATTGAGTGTCTCCATTTTTCACGCTTAAAAAAAGTCATGGTAGTTTTTATTATTTTCTTCATTCTGTCTTCCTTCCTTTATTTTTTTTTACGGCGATTCCTCCCCGGAAGTAATCAAACACCCTTACTTTGAGCAAATTTTGCTAAATTACCAGTCTTGCTTTTCAATCTTTGTTAAAACAGTAATGCAACATTGTAGAACCATCCTTCGGCAATCTATCGGTGAAAATTGTCTTCCAAAAACCCTAGATTAAGATCAGCGGGCCGCAGATTAAGAGCCCTGTGAAGAGAACTATTTTTTCGGTGCACATCCGTAGAATGTTTGTTTACTTCGTGGGAGGAATCTACCAACTAAAATCAAGAACTACTTGCTTGGGTATGAGGCGCGTCATCGGGCTGCCGATTCGATTACCCACTTTTGAGCCCAAGATTAACCACCGGCCTCACCGATTATCCACCGGTTCCAATTTTACTCACACTTTACCCGCCGACTCCAGCTTTACACACTTTTACCCACCAGCTTCAACTTTACCCACGTTTACCCACCAACAACACCCAACTTTACCCACGTCTACCCACCAGCTTCAACTTTACCCACCGTTTACCCACCGTTTACTGCTAAATTTGAATTTTCTTAAGGTTATTTCGGTGGATTTTGGTGAATAAGAAAATACCCACAGATTACCCACCGTTGCCTGGATTACCCAAGAATTACCCATTTCTCACCAATGGACCACTAGACAAGGCACGAATTCAAGCATTCTGATACATGTTGCTTGGTCAGAATTTCACGTAGAACACAATTCGTGCAACGAAAATTACTGAAACTAACTCCTGACGAAGAAATTAACCTTTTTATTTTACATTGGTTACGCGGATTTTGAACTGCCCGCTCACAAGAAACTCAAAGCTCTACGTGAGTCAAAGCGCGCACTACAACAGTTTCAGCAAGCCTCTCAATCGAGCACTGTTCATTTCCCACCATGTGTTGTTCAAATGATAAGCAATTTGCTACAGCTGAGCCAAAGCGTCAAAATTGTGGTTGCCAGATTTTCATATTGCAGAGACTGTCACGATAACATTCAACGCGCGATGTGAATCACGTAGAGCATTGAGTTTGATTGAGCGGGCGGTTTGAATTCACGCATCAGGAATCATTAAATATCTTCGTAAGGAGTTGATTTCGCTAATTTTTGTTGTGCGCATTGTGTTCTACGTGAAATTTTGGTTAAAAAACATGTATCAGAATGCTTAAATTCGTACCTTCTCTAGTGGTCCATTACCCACCGGAATTCAAAATACCCACGAAATGGGTAGTTGCCCACGAATTGGCAGCCCTGCGCGTCATTGGGCTTGCCGAAAAATATGATCGGGAGGACACGGAGGATGCAACAAAGGCGAAAAGCGAGTCCTTAGCTCAATTCACGGACAAGGTCATGGACAGGATGACGTCAAACTGCAATTGCCCAACGTAATTGGACATTGTTATTCACTCAAACTGGGCCCGGGTCGAGCCGAGCGATAAACGGTAAGAAACCCGCCGACACCGAGGAGTGACAATTACAGGACACCACTATTATCCATGAGACAGTGAGTCATACTTCATGGAGATGAGCTCAGCTCAGACCGGAACCGCGCGGATACGGCTCCACTCCTTAAACTTCGATGACGGATACTGGCTACGTACTCGGAATAAGATTCCGTTCCAGCTATATGCTATCAGCAGAAATTCGCATGGCGATACGCGCTGAACAGGTTACCTATTTATTTTAAAAGGTTTCTGTTTGAAGGCAACACTGAAAAAAAAACACACTGTACCTAAAGTCCAGACTTTTGAAAACATTGACAAGAAAAAATACTCTTGATTCAATCAGATTTATGCTAAAATCAAAAGGGAATCCGCTCAAATTAAGAGGCTGGGTTCTTGATTTAAGCTTAAATCCGATTGAATCATGAGTATTGTTTCTTGTCGATGTTTTCAAGAGTCTGGACTCTAGATCCAATGTGTTTTTTTTTTTCCAGTGAATTGCGCGAGACATAAACTCGTGCAGCACGAGGGATGCGGGTTTAAAATCGATTCAACCAAAAAATCAATGGGATCGAATCGATGTTTTAACCCCAATTTATCGACCGAATCGATTTTTTCCCTCGAATCGATGCAGTTCTGCGATATTTTTCTGGATCAACATCCTTGTTTACTTGACTGTTTTGAATTCGAGCTAGATATTTTCAATTTTATACTTGTTATAACAGCAATCCGAAAACAAGCTTTTGCACATTAAATTGGCGATCAAATAACGAAAAAGAGGCTTTCACCGTTCCACGTTATAGTACACAAATGCAGGACAAGTTGAGCGACTGGAGAACGTTGCGTGTAAAAAACGCCTTCAAAATGGAATGATACAAATTCACGACACGCGCTCGAGAGAGGACCTTGTTTTTCTTGCACCGATTTTTCTCGCGTCGTTCGCGTTAACATTCAAACTAATCCGCAGATCGTTCTTCAGTTCTGGACAATGGACATCTTATTATTTTTCTCGATTTTTCCAAAAAAGAAAAAAAGGTAAGCTAAGACGAATTAATTTTCGAGATAGGCCTTATCCTCGGGCGAATCGCGGTTGCTCAGCTCTGCTTAAGAGGAAAAAAAGAAGAAAACAACGGTGACTTACCGGTAGACGTGTCATGAAGAAGAGACAGGGGTGGCGTTGAGAAGAGAAAAGGGTAATCCAGGTAGGGCACATACACATTCACTATGAAAACACGGGACTCGAACACATACGATCACACTCTCGAGTATTAGAAACGAATCGCGAACCGACACCTGTAAACAGATAAAAAAAGGAATTAGATCAATGCTAGTAAAGAATCAAGTTAACTTAAGCATCTTGTCAGGCAGTGTATTGTCTTTACTAAAAATAAGAAAGCACGTCACAAGAACACTTGGAGGTTACCAAATTTCTCTTGCTAAAAGAGGAAATTTCAAGGAAACTCCGAGGTCCGGGATCTTCTATCTTCCTTTTCTCTCTTCATTTTTTACAGATTTATTTGGCGAGCAATCCCGCGCAGGGTATCTACACGGAAAAAATTAAATTGCTGATTTAACAATTCAATTGCTAAAATTAGAGACTGCAATGTTTCAATGTAGATTTTATAACAAAACAATGCTACTTTAACCACCCCCATGGTTAAATTAGCTTACAATACCGGTTAAAGTAACATTTTTTTGTTGTGAAATCTACTCTGAAACATTGCAGTCACTTTTTTAACAATTGAATTGTTAAATCAGCAATTTTATTTTGTCCGTGATGCCATTCAAATTTCTTACATATTCAGTGCCTTTTTATTCCTTTTCTTTACTTTCCCGAAAATTCATTTTTTTGGCGATTCTTAAAAATCTTGGCTTTTTCCTTACTTTTTCCTCACCTCACACGCATTTTTAACTATATTCGGATTGGGCAAGTGGAGTGATGAAATAGCAAAGGAATAAACCGAAAAACACGAGGAATCGAACCAGGAACTTATTAAATGGAAATCGCATACCCTCAAAGCTAATTCTTAGAGTTTATCACGAAAATATTCCATTTCCGTACCTTTTCCGTACCGACCTTCTAAAATCCGTGCTTTTTCAGGGTATCCGTACCAGTGGCGTGGCGTGCTTTGCGATATATCGATTGTTATGCCATTTAAACCTATGGTAAAGAATCGATTATTAAGAAGTTCGCTGCGAACACCCTGTTTATCGATCCTTTTCCACAAGTTTAAATGACATAACAATCGATAAATCGCAAAGCACGCCATGTCACTGATCCGTGCTTTTCCCATACGGTAGACACCCTGCCGTGGTACCTGGAAATTTACAAGAGAACCGCGCAAAACATTTCTCGGAACTTAGAGGAAATTTGCGACAGCATCTGAATACTCGCATGACCTTCCTTAGCACGACAGGGTGGTAAAAAGTGCGGATTTGCGGGTTTTCAACTTCCTAGTAAAGCTCGGAACTTTAACACGCACCTTCCGAAACAGCCTTGCTTAGGAATCTCCTCGGGAACTTCATGAAAGTTTCATCGAAATATCATCACTCAAGAAGCCTCGCCGAGGTTTCAAGTCAAACAAAAAGTTTCGAAAAGCATTTTAAAACATTAGACAACTTCTGGATTTACTATCTTTCACAAGTTACAAATTCTGTGGGTTTCCCGCAATTTTTCCATGTTTCCTGGAGTGAGAGGAGAAAAATCACGATAAAGTTACCGTACAGTTATTATTTTTACATGTTTCCAGGTAAATTAAATGAAAATATTCAAACGTGGGTTGAGTTTGTAACTGCCGCGAAAGTCAAGCGAGGAATTGCGGCATGAATAGTCTCCGTTTCGTTTACATATTTATTATTTATTTCCTCGTTTATTTTATTCAATTTGATTTGAAACTCAAACCACCCAAATTTCGAGCCGACGAGGTACGGGTGCAATGAGCGACACATATTGTAATCACAAGCAGAAAAAATCGAAGGCGCTCAAGCTTTTTCAATGGTCAGGACTGAACGCAACTATTCGTGTTCTTGGGATATCCGTGTTGCATACTCGAAAAATTGCAGGCGCTTTGGTTTTTCTTACGAACAACGTATGGCTTGGTTAGTTCTCAACAGGACTCTACGTTGCATTAAAAATCGTGCTCACCAACAAATCCTCGAGATTAGAACGAACCATGTTGCATCACGGCAGCGTTGCAAAACGGTGCAAATTGCAGAAATACTATCGGTGGTGATTTGCGGGGTTGAGATGCACGATGCCTTCAAGGAAATGTTTTCAGTGCAAAACCTGCACCATTGCGCAACGTTGCTATAATACAACATGGCTCATTCGAACGCTGAAGATTTCTTGGTGAACAGGATTGTAAATGCAACGTAGAATCTCTTTGAGAACTAACAACCAAATCCATACGTTTTGCGTGAGAAACGCAGAGCGCCTGCAATTTTTGTGTATGCAACACGGACATCCCAAGAACACGAATAGTTGCATGCAGACTCAGCCATTGAAAAAGACGGAGCGCCTTCAATTTTCTCGGCTTATGATAACAAAATGTGTCATTCAATGCATTCATACGCCAGCGTTGCACAAAATAGAGCGGTTTTGGCATTTAATCGAATTGAAAAAAATACATGATCATGATCAGCGTTGTTTGCAGGGTCACAAGTTTTATTTCACTTAAAAATTACCTGACTTTTCAGATATTTTTAACGTGAGAATGCCCGACTTTTCCCCGTTTTTTGGGCACGGTTTCTGATAAAATTTCTGATCACAAACATTTCTGAGCATGAAGTATCTAAAATTGAAAAAATGCAAGGTTTGCTGAAGGAAAACAATTTTCATTCACAGCAAGTTTCCCCAGCTCTTTCCGCCTTAAGAGAGTTGGGGCAAAAAGTCTTGAGAGTAACTTAACAATTCTTGCGAATTTTTCTCCTCTCAGTTGACGAATCTTATTTGGACCGCGTTTAGCAGAAAGGAACCGAGCCACATCAGCTATGGCCAAATTTAACTGGGCAATTTAACTTTTTACAAGAGCACGTTTCTGCGGATCCCTTTAAAAACATTAAGGAATTTGCTTCGTAATATGCAGACAATTCACTTAAATTGGCACAAAATCCGCAAAATCGTGTTCATGTAAAAAAATTGAATTGCCCGATGAAAGGCAATTGTTGACGTGTCTTGATTCCTCTTGCTTAACGCGGTCCATTTTTCTCTACTTATTGAAAAAAAAAAAAAATTGATTTGAAATCCGTCTGAGGATACTCTGTGCCCTAAGAAATATTTAGAAAGTGGCAGCATAGCAGAGTGGTACGAGCTTCGATTTATTTTCATGACGGGAGGGTCCCGGGGTCCAGGCCCCAAGCGGGAAGCGGGATGCGTCCTGCTTCACAGTCGTACACTTGATGGGACCCAATTAGATAATTCACCGTCCATCGAGTAAACTATCAACTCCCTCCTGGTGAGTCAACCCTGTTTACATCTACGTTGACAAAGATGACGCAACAATTGCCTCCGACCTTTTCTAGGTCAGATACATCTCAATCTCGTCTCCCTGAAATCTCGCGGAGGCGGATCCAGCAACTTGGCGACACCGGATTCCCTCCGTTTAAACCTATGTTAAATAATCGATTCTTGTCAGAGCACCTGGCTCCTCAAAGAATCGATACATTTCCATAGGTTTAAATAGAGAAAAACAATGTTGCCACTTTGCTGGAGCCGCCGATGAATCTCCATTTTCCTCGGATTGTCCTGCTTACCTCCTGCTTGTGCGCAGAATGTAATGTAAACGTACCCTGAAGTCCGAGTCAAAGTTTTAGTTGAGAAACATTAAAATGCGGATCGGCGCTCGAACAGTTTATGGACAAAGTGTTGGTGATTTGGACGTTTTTAAGCTAAAAGGAACTATGTTGCACGCAAACCTTATGCACGTAGGTCCTTTTAGCATAAACGTGTCCATTTCGCCAACTTGCGTTACATTCATTGCGTTAACGTGCTGCGCTGCCCTGATGAATGGGTTAAGTTGGACCCGAAACGCGTCAGCAGTTCTATCCTGTTAAGGAAGAACGCCGTATGAGCCTTTAGATGTTGCCAAATTTCCTTCGGCAAATCACGAATTTTCGAGAAAATCCTCCCGATTTTTTAGAGAATTTTGTGCACAGTTTGATATGAAAATTCTGAAAATTTCAAGGAAAAATATTCATAACTATCTTTGAAAAAACAGTATTTTTTTAGAGAAAGTTTGGCAACGTTCGAATGCTCATACGGTGTTTTTCCTTAAAATGGTGGCGTTGTCTTCTTGACTGGTTGTAACTAGTGTTTCATCGAACAGCACTTTTCACGAAGAGGGAATATGCTCGAATGATGAGCTCTTCCCTCAAAAATGAGAATTTCAGTTCTACACTGACTTTAACGCAAGTTGGCAAAATCACCAACACTTGACACGGAAAAAGAGAGGTACGGGTTGTTTTTTGACATGAACATTTCCAATGAATTGTGGAACGTAGTACCTCAATAAATTGGGCAACTAACCCAAATGTTGCGGTACTACCCAAACTTCAGTTGAGGTACTGCCACGATTAATTGGAAATGCCCTAATCATCCAACAAATTGGGTTTGTACAACAATTTTAGGAAATAAGCTCTGACACTTTTTTGTACCTCGGCTTGATAAATTCAAACTAGGCTTTCAACAATATGTATTCCGACCATTTCTATCCCTCGCTCTTAGATAGTCATATTTACTTAGCTTGCACTATTCTACCATCGCTGCAGACAAAAAACTAACGCCTAGATTGAGTAAAAGTACACATCACCTCAAATCTATTGAGCTCTCAACGTTTAATGTTACGGAAGGGCTGAAAATATCGTAGCACGTGCCTTCCTTCTATCTTATCATGAGTGGCGGTAGCCACCACCGGGCAAGTAACCTATCCTCCAACAATTGGCAACACAGCACAGCCCGGTCGAGGCAACGACACCATAGTTACACGAACTTGGCTTATTTGGGTTTTTAGTTGCGGTCTCAAAAGCTTTTCAAAGCAACGNGAAGTGAAAGGGAGGGAGGAAGGGGGAGATGGAGATCTTTTTAGAAACGATGAGCTCGGGTCTGATCTGATTGTTTCGTCAAAAAGTGATGCGTTTTTTAATTACCCATGTCGACTTTTGTGGTTCGTCTGATGGGCGAACGGGGCAAAATATTAGGGTTATAATGTAAACTACTCATCTTCGGGTAAATAGAGGGAGGGTCGTATTATACTGGCGCGCAAAATGCCACGTTGCCAAGCTCTGAGGAAAATGCTAGGATGATCATCAACCCTTTATGGTAGAACTCGGAACCTCCTTAACTTCCATACTCCTTAGTCCTTACAACACTCGATACAGGCTACTTTCTTCCGCCGACTCTATTCGCGCATACAATGCGACTGATTTTATCCACTGATTAGTTTCCAGCTATGCACGGAGTCAGGAAAGTCATCATTGGGGTCCAGGGAATCCAGATTCACAAAATTTTCCTTGTAAATTATTATTTTAAGCTATTCCCCACCTTTGGTTTTAAAAAATTATCGACCGAAGATTTCCCTCCCCTTCCTTGAAAATTCGAGGCTTTGCCAATGGAGTATAATGCCTAATTTTTCTATCAAGTTCTACTCATACCTACCTGTTAAATTTGAAAGCTACGAAATCACCGAAAAGATGAGCACCCATTTTTTTGGGGCAACGTCTGAAAGTTCATGCGGCATTTTTGCCTGAAGTTTGGAGACGTTGGATTACTTCGTATCACAGGCGCACCAGGACACTCGGAGAGGAAAATCATAGAATCCGAGGAACTTGGCAACAGCGGCTCACCAGGGGCCAGGAACGGAGGGGAGGCGGTGAAAGGGTGCCAGGCACCACGCTCATTTGTAGTCCAACTTGAATATTAATTTTTGATTAGTGAAAAAAGCTGAGGAAGGTGTGAACTCACGTTTTGACCAAGACCGCCACGAGCCACGTGCGTTTGATAAGGCAAACACCTACACTGCCACACTAAGGAAGAACGCCGTATAAACCCTCAGGCGCTGCCAAATTTCTTTCGACAAATTACGAACTCTCAGGAAAATTTAAGACTAGTTCTCTTCCGGTTTTTCAGAGGATTTCATTCGTAATTCGATCTTCAAAGTCAGACAATTTCAAGGACAAAAATCACAACTTTCTTGTCCAATAAGTATTTTCTGAGAGGAAATTTGGCAAAATTCGAAAGCTCATACGGCGTTTTTATTTAACACGGCAGAACACCTCGGGGCTTGGGGCCTCGCCGCCTAGGGTCTCGCCCGCATAATTCCGTTGTTTTCGTGTCTTTGCTCCTCGTATTAATTGTAGTCGTCTTGTCGTTATGGCGCCACATCCCTTCTTCCGTTCCGAGTTCAATCCTTTCGACTTTAGACCGATTACCGATCATAAAACTCTTCCATCACAAATCAGAAAAAGGATTATCGATAGCCGTTTGCCCCTAGAGGAAAATGAGCTGTCAACATTAGCTGAGACTTGGTCGGTCTGTTTTGATTATTTGTTTTATTTTCAATCTATGAGCGCCCACGTTCAATTTCTCCGGTGAGGTTGCTGTTGGTGTTGCTTGGTACAGAAAATTCTCCATCAAGCGATCATAAACCGCTTTAACCAAAACATGCTTTAATTCACCTCAATATCGCAGCAAATACGTCAATTTTCCAGCAGCTTTGTAAAAGAAAGGGGAAATGAAAAGAATATATTAGTATCGAGACAAATACGCAATGATTCCGGTGGTGTCCTAAAACATGAAGAATTACGCGTATTTTACCTCAATATTGCGGCATGTACGTGATTTTCCGACGGTTGATACAGTGCATTACAAATCACACATTTTTCACCTGATAATCGAGGAAACTACGCGATTTTTATATCGTAGCGAGTATGACATTCATAGACGTGAAAAATTTGAGATAGGCGAAAAGGTAAGATTTTCCTTCAACTTCGCGTGATACCACATACCTACTCTGGAGTTCGAATAGTTGCTTGCTAGGTGTCCGTTCCTGAACAAGTGAAAAATTACGCGATTTTCATGTCAATATCGAGAGAAATTCGCGACACTTCTAGCAGAATAACTAAATCATAAGCCATTACACGCTAATCGCTCATATGCGCGATTCTTTCAGTAATCGTTTCAGAAAAATGAGAAACTACGCGATAAACATCGCAATAAAGTGGCAAATGCGCGATTTGTCCGGCGATTTTGTTAAATTATTAAAAATTACGCGTTAGTCACTAATTGTTAGTTATCGCGTCGTGTATGCGCAAATTATCGAGCGCTTGATTAAAAGACTTGAGGTTTACGCATTCCTCACCTCAATATCAAGGAAAATACACGGTTTTTTCAGTGGTTGCATGGGCTTATGAAAAATTACGCGTTATTCACATAAATATCGCAGAATTTACGCGATGTTTCAGCTATTGATAAACTTTATTTGAAGATCACACATTCCTCACCTCAAAGAACGAAAATAAGCGATTTTTATATCGATGCTAGTATTACATTCATGAACGCCAGTACCAGAGACAACAGACCTTCCACACTAACCTCTTGGCGACAAAACGAAGCTTTTACTTTCAGGAATTTAGCACTTCCTTAAGTGCATTTATAAGAAAGCAACAGTCATCTTACCTACTGGATCGATGATGAGCTTTGGGTGACGTCATGAACCGAACGAGTTTGCTAAACTTGGGTATGTTTGCAAAACTAATTTCTCAACATGTTGCGAACCATCAATCTAATAGATAGGTCACCGGTTGAATGTTGAAATCCCAAAGGTACTTCCACCATTGCCAAGGTACCAGTAGAAGGTATTATGGCTCTAATCAGTGAGATAGGGAAATAGCTACATTTTTCCTTCAATATCGCGTGATACCACATACCTACTCCGGAGTTCGAATAGTTGCTCGCATAATGTCTGTTCCTGAAAAAGTAAGAAATTACGCGAGTTTCATCGAAAAATCGACAAAAATACGCGATAGTCCATCGGATTCGTCAAATCATGAACAATTGCGCGCTGATCATCTCGGTATCGCCGGAAAAGCACGATTTTTATAGCAATNGATGAGAAATTACGTGAAAACTACCGGAATATATGTAGATGATGCAAATTATCGATTTTTCCGGTCGTTGCGTAAATTCATGAAAAGGTTATGCATTATTCACGTAGATATCACGGCATTTACACGATTTTCCAATGGTTGATAATAAAAAATTAAAGGATCACACGATTTTCACATTAATATCGCGGAAAATTCACCATTTTTCTACGGATGCGAGCTTAACATTCATAGACGTAAATAATTTGAGAAAGGCGAAAAGCTAAGATTTTCCTTCAATTTCGCGTGATACCACATACCTACTCTGGAGTTCGAATAGTTGCTCCCTTGGTGTCCGCTCGTAAAAAGGTGTCCCTTTCGTTTTAAAAACGCGATAAATACGCGATATATCCAGCAATTCGTTAAGCGCGATTTTTATATTTTTTTTTATTTTTATTCATTGTGTATTTTTATAATTTGTAAAATAGCGAATAGTTGCACGCTTGGTGTTTGCTTTGACCAGTTTTGATTCATGGAACATTTGTATCTAAATTTTTGTCAACAGTCAAAAAATACAATATTTTTCCGGCGGTTTTATAAAAAAGTGAGAGATCACGCTATTATCTTTTCAACATCGCAACGATCTCAGTTTGGGAGTGCCTAAACTGATGGGAAAGTGAGACAATTTTAAAGAAACGCCGGATGGTTTCTCAAATTTTTCATTCGAACCAATGTTGCTTGCGCTTCAAAATTTCCGGAAGATTTCTGAAGTTGTCTAAGTGGTCTCCGACTTCCGCACCAACCTCAAGAAGGAAACCCAGTGTCCTTAGCGACGTTTAAAAACTTTGGTATGCAGGGGTTCAATTTTCTGAACAGTTCCACGAGCGAAAAGCCAAAATTCGTCTTCATTTTGCTCGATATCACATAACTAATCCGGAGATGGAATAGTTGCAAACTTGATCTCTACATTCAACGATGCGAGCGTAATATCTTTTCGGTTCATAAACATCCATCATTTGAGACGGACAAAAAACCTTTATTTTCCTTCACATTCGCCTGATTCCGGAGAGTTCCAATAGTTGCGCGCTTCTTGTCCGCTTAAACGGGCGTTGTTTCATCAAAAATTTATGGACAAAAATCCATAGACACGAAAAAATGCGCCATTTTTTTTAGCGATACTGTAAAACCATAAGTCAATTGGACAGCGTTAAGCAGAAAGGAACCAATCCACATCAGCTATTGCCAAATTAAGTCGGGCAATTTAATTTTTTACACGAAAACGGTTGTGCACATTTATGTGCAAATTTCAGTGAATTTTCTGCAAGGTGCAAAGCGAATTCCTTAAAATTTTCAAAGGAATCTGCACAAACGCTCTTTTGTAATAAATTAAATTGCCTAGTTAAGTTTGACAATAGCTGATGTGGCTTGGTTCCTTTCTGTTAAACGCGGTCCAATTATCGGTGATTTTCATTACATTACCGCGAGAAATACCCAGTTTTTCCGGCGCTGTTGTGAAAACGTATACCTAGACGAAATTTCAACCCTTATTATATCGCGGCATACACGCCATTTTTCAGGGATATTGAAAAAACATGCAAAATTACTTTAATTCACCTCAATATCGCGGCAAATACGCCAATTTTCCAGCGGATTTGTAAGAAAGTGAGATATGAAGCAATTTTCATCTCAATATCGAGACAAATCCGCGATAACCTCACAAAGAAAACCCAGTGTCCTTCGCGAAGTTTAGAAACTTTTCTCTGCAGGGGTCCAATTATCTGAACAGTTCCACGTTCATTTTCGCACTTGACCCTCCCTCCTGCCTTCCGCGAACCACCCGACCACCCGTTAAGTCGTCTTCGTCCTGGCGTAAGGACGTAACTACAACTGGCAATGAGCCCTGTCGTCCATACAACTCAATGCTTTCCCGGGCTCATATTTCAGTGTAGTTACGCCCTTTTGTCTGCCAAGCGACAAAGAATGCAACAAGAAACGGGAGGAAGATTGCCCTGGGTCGCGTACGACTGCTTCGGATGCAATTTTGAGTGCAGTCGCCATTCGCCAAGCGGCAAGTTCCGGATGATTTTGATTTGAACTTAGAGGCGGCACGCTGCGCGGCCTTCAGCTTCATCGTTGACCACCAGTGGCGTGGCGTGCTTTGCGATGTATCAATTGATCTGCCATTTAAACCCAGGGAATAAGATCGATGAAGAGGGTGTTCGCAGCGAGCACCTTAATAATCGATTATTTGCCATAGCTACAAATGGGGAAATATCGATAATCGATCATTCACGCCACGCCACTGTTGACCACACTACGACTGCCGTGCTGTGACGCTTCCGCTTCAGCGCTCACCTCAAAAGCCGACCGGCGCGGGGTGCATCGAGACCGGAGTCCCAAATTGCACCAATCATCCACCGAGCAATTGGGGGACCCGCTGGTTCGGCAGAATCAATTTTGATTAACTTCGACCTACTTTGCCAACCGCAGGGATAAGAGAGGAGGGGGGATGAGGATAAAGGAATGGGGTCCGGTTATACTTACGCATTGATTTTATTGGGGCAAAATATGAGTCGCGAGAGAAATGCCTCGAGGTTTTCGCGGGAATTTCACAGGAGGGTGACAATTGCCGATTGAGAGGCGTTTGAGTACCAATTACGGTACGTACGCACTTCCTCTACTGCCGTGCTGAGGAAAAACGCCGTATGAACATCCAAAAAATGCCGAATTTCCCCTCTTCAAATGATAATTTTTGAGACAAATGATGAATATTTCCGTCTGAAATTTTCTGATAATTTAGATCGCATGGCGAAGAAAATTTTCTGAAAAATTGGGAGGAAAATTTTCACAAGTTTTCCGGATAATTCGTATTTTACCAAAAGAAATTTGGCATCGCACGGAGGTTCATACGGCGTTCTTCCTTAGCACGGCAGTCTAGGTCAACCCCCCCCCCCCTCACTACCAGTACGCGCGCAAAGTTACTTCCCTGTTGAGACCCACCCGTGTAAAGCACACTCAAATCCAGCATGATTAATTGATTGGGATTTAATTGCATTGCAACATTACGAAGTTTCATCTGACGTCCGATTTTTTTATTCCTCTAAGGCGTGCTGGAGAGCATGTTCTCTTTTGAAACAATCAGGGAATTTCCTTCAAATTAGGAAGAGAAACTTTGAAGTTGTACCAAACCAATCTTGTGGAAATTCAAGTATCATATGAAACTTTGCAACATTTAATGAAATGGAGGCACTCTGTCTCTTTTCCTTACAGTTAAGGGTCTTGGTTAAGATGCTGCACAGAATTTCCACATGATCATCATCATTGCTGTGAGTTCTTCAGTGGCGTCATTTTACCAAAACCTGGGGGAGGGGGGGGGG
>NW_017547179.1:2323039-2453101 GCF_001854935.1 Bemisia tabaci
TCCCCCCCAAGGATGGTATGAAACGTGAGAAAGAAATGAAAGATAGGAAATTTCAGTGGAATATTTCATGAAATTTCATGAGGCTGTGAAATACTTCAAATTTTTCAGGGGCTAGAGTATGCAACCCGCACACAAACACACAAAAATAGAAGAAAGTCACAATTTTTAAAATTGGCGGAACATGAAAAGGAACCAAATTTCTACTAATCATGAAATATTTCAGGTGAAATAACAAAATTTCATTTAACATGAAATTTAGCCACCCTGCCACCCCCCTCCCTAATGACGGCACAGGCGCTCTCTGACCCCTTAAATTTTCAATTTTTGTCGCAGTCCGTGTCGCAGAAAATTGAACAAAAAACATCTCTCGCTTGAGGGGACTCAAATGGATTGGACGTCCAGCACCTTGAGGTACAAAATGAAAGAGTAATTTTTCCTCAAACAGAGGCAGGCCCTTACATGGGCTTAGGTAAACTGCCCATTTGAAGGGGAGTATCCAGTCTTTCACAACACATTCAAAACACAGTCATCCTGCTTAATTTTAAGATTATGTACTAAAAATCAGGCTTGATGGAAACATTTAACTTGAATTGCTGAGCAGACCAGTTGGTAAAGGTCTTCCAAATGCGGCAATGAGTTAAGAGATGGCTCAATTTATGAGATGGTACTATTTAAACCAACTAAAACTTGCATAGCCAAATAATGCTATTCTGCAAGCATGCGTAAGCATTGAGTAAGATCATGACACTAACAACACTAGTCAATTACTGAACTCTTCGTGAAGCATCGAAACTGCTGTCCCAACACCTGCTTGAAAAATCACGATAATAGATCAAACAAGTTAGTGAGGAGCCAATGATCTGATGTAGCCCAATGTAACAAAACCATGAAGAAACTGATAACTAATGCCAGATAACCTGTGAAAAGCATCCTTGCAAATCTCGGATCATGATCATAACCATAACCAAAAATGAGGTGCCAAGTGCCAACAAGGTGTGAAGTGAGAGGGCCGTAATGGATCAGAGGAATGGTATTCACCTACTGCGGCGGTGAGGGATAAACGAGAGCCAAAGGCTTGGAAAGTAGTGAGGAGCATGAGTACTCACAATGATAAAGAGATCGAAACTCCGATGAGATAAACAGGATCACGCGTCGAATTGGGCAGTCGAAAACTTTTCATTTAATTTAAGATGGGAATCTGAGGAAAACCGTTTCACAAGAATCGCACGATAGTAAACTAAAGCTGAAGATGCTAAACACGAAACAATTAATTTAAAACAAATAGGAACAACTTCCGGAGAAATTTTCAACTCGAGAAAACAAAACTTAACAATCAGAGACACGAGTTCGCGGACGTTACATTTTCCCGAAAATTACACGGACGACTGAAATTGTGAGAGGGGGAGGCACCTATCATCGGAAGCGTTGCGGCCTGATGGTTAGGTAGGTTTTAAATTTTTCCGCACTTCGATTTTGATGGTTTCCTCGAACAAGAGATCGATTCTGCAAAGAGGATAAATGAACTCATCGATTAGGAAGTAGTTCAATCGGTGGTTAACGGAATTTCATTTGATTGGAGGAAGATTATGTTTCGATGTTTTGATTGTACTGCGCGAGTGTGTGTGTTGCATCACTCACGTCTGAGGAAGATGCAATGTTGCCAACTTGATACGTGCTCCTCGTTGTTGCCGGATCAGTATGCTCGGTGCTCGAAAGAAAAAAGTCGCAGGAGCCAGAAATCGCCATACTTCTCTCGATAAAAGACGCATTCACGGGGTAAATTCAGAACATTATCCTTTCAGTTTTGTTTGCAATTTAGCCTGAAATAACTAAAAATTTCCGGGGAAAATATGCATAACTTTCCTTGAAACAAAATTCTGTCGGAGGAAATTCGGCAACATTTGAATACTCATATGACGTTCTTCCATAGAGGGGCAGTACAATACTGCAGTTCTATGGAAAAAAGCCGTATATAAACCTTCAGGCATTGCCAAATTTCTTTAGATAAAAACGAATTTTTTAGAAAACTTGCAAATATTTATCTCCAAATTTTTGGAAATTTTATTACGCAATTCAATCTAAATTGAAAATTTCAAAGGAGCATATCCCTAATATTCCTCAAAAATGCATATTTTAATCCGAGGAAATTTGGCAACTCTCGAATTTTTATAAGGCGTTCTTCCTTAGCACAGCAGATTAGGTGGTAGCAAATATTATGAACACAGCAAGGATTTCCTGTAAGCGCGGAGTTAGGGGGGGGGGGGGAGTGGAAATCCTCTGACTTCTAAAGGGATTCTAAGGCCCCCGCCGAAATTGAGAAATTGGAGGAGCGATTTTGAGCTGTCCTTACCGAAAAATTAATTGAATTACAATTTCAAATAGCACGGAAATGTTACACTTTTATTTCACCAAATTCCTTACATTTTCGGGCAAGGAGGCGTGTAGATTTCTAGGGGAAGAGGAGACCGGCCCCCTGATTCCCCCTACTTGTGTTGCCGAATATTAAAGTAACTCCGACAAAAAAACATTTTAATGAATAATGGATGTCTCTGAATCTGAAGGAAACTGTAAAGGTCTACAGACGTCGGAACTCTTGTTTCAGTATGTTTTTGAGAAGAAATTTTTAGGGGAAGAAATTTAGGTAAAAAAGTGTTAAAAATCTTCATACTTCCTGTTTTTTATGAACACTTTTAAATGTTTAAAAAAGATAAAAAAACTCTTTATAAACAGAGAAAAAATAGATTAGTGGCTGCTTTGGTGTTGCCCATCATCTCGTCACATTAGGTGACAGTGTGGTTTTCCTCTGACAAAATGTATTTTATTGACTCAAGTAACAAAGCATCCTTTAAAGACTTGGATCTCTGGGACCAGCTTCTGGATCAAAATCTGTGACTTTAAACTTAACGACACTCTGGCTAAAATTCTGAGAGTATATTCTTGATGATATGTAACACTCTGGCTAAAATTCTGAGAGTATATTCTTGATGATATGTACACAAAAAATTTTCAGGCTTTTTTAGTTTTCTGTTGAAAAAGTAAACCATGAAAAGAAATAAGGCAACATGGAATTCGGTGGAGTTAAATCTATTCTTCTAGGGTGACGTTAAATCCACTGGCCCTCCGAGTTGCTAGCCAGTGGTGGTAACCTAGAGATCACCAAACTCTTAAAATGTAATATGAATAATTAGCTTCTTTCTTGATAAGAACTTCATCTTCTCTATCACTCAGTAGTTCAACCCTCATAGATGCTCAGCCAATCTTTAGGCAAGAGCAAACTACACAAATGACAGAAAAATTGTGAAATTTTCCTTAAAATATTTAATCCTCCAGCTTTCAGAATCATGATTGAACTTAAGACTGAAAGGCGTCCTTAGAGTTTTTTTTTTTATGAAAAACACCATGTATAAAAAGGACATAGAAATCACCAGTTGAAATGTGGCTCTCTTCTCTCTTGCTTGGAGGCAAGAGGTGTGAGCCAGTTTTTATCGATTTGCTGATCAACTGTAGTAAATCACGTGTTGAATAACCCTCCATTTCAAAAAAAGTACTTGCTCTAATTATTGATTGTGATACCACTTTTACTGAGCAGTGAGATTTGATCCGTTCATATTCAAATACATGTTTCCATCAGTTTATTGTACTTATTATGCAAATTTTCCAGTTTCTATTTCAGACGTTTCCGATGAATTAGTTGAGGGAGAAGATGTCAATTCCATAAGTCCCTTCAGAAGTTCTGAAGCAACTTCTGAGAAAAACATTGAGGATATATTCCTTCATCTTAATTAGATTTATTGAAACATCCCAGGCATTCTGTTCGTTTTTTTTTTCTTAGTCTTGGTTGCTCTTTTTCATGTGTTTTTCAGTTGAGTTATACGGGCTAATTTTTGTTTTGTGTATTATTCTTCATCTTTATTCCTCAGATATTTTTGAAAAGTTCTACGTGTCATATTTAAATTAAAAAAGATATTTTACTTCTGGAATCAGATACTTAGACCTTATATTTTTGAAGAGTAAATGTAGGAGAAGGAGTTTGCTAAGTTGTGGATTATGGTGCAAAATTCTTTCTGACACATGGAGGTATGGAAAACATAAAAAGAATGCTCCTTTAAAGCAAAACTACAGATATTTACAGAACACAGCTGGATGGCATTCAAATTAGAGCATAAAGTTTATTCGGACAGAAGGGAAAATTTATTTTAATTTCCATGGATGAAGCATTCTTTTTCTGTGATTTTCTGGTGCCCTCTATTCATTTTAACATTTAATTTCAGGTGGCATTGGAATCCTTAAAAAAAGTTGTGAGATATTTTTGCCAATAAGATACCTTTAATGAGCTGCCTGCCAAGCAAGTCATAATAAAACATTTATTCGTAAGTTGTCTTGGGACAAAATAATCATAGTGATCAGTCTTTCCAGTGACGCTATCAAGGGGTGAAAATTCTATTGGCGACTCTACCATAGAACTTACCACAGGGTACGCACAAAGAAAAATTCTGAAGTAAGTTTCTTCTTTTATATCTTAAAAAGTATGACAGATTTAGTAAATTCATAAAAAATTCTGACCGTACTTTCAGCTTTATAGTGCATTATTATAGTTTTTTAAATTTGGTTTACAAGTTGCTGAGATATCTTGCTTCCTTTTGTCACAGGTCTGATTTTGTCCACTCCTGACTCGATGCGTCCGAGATAAGTGTTGTAACTCTCAATATCATTGATGATGTCTGATAAATGTGCCTTTAATCGCTGATGTGAAAGCTGAAGTTTTCCTAATTAATGATTAATGGGACCCATCCGTCATGATCAGAGAAGTGATCTGCATCTTAGTTATATGTAAACCACAGGGTTTTACACAGTTTTTTTTTTTTTTTTTTTTTTTTTTTAAGCAGATGGTTAAAAAACTTCAAAAATTAATTTTATCAGGAAAACTTCAGCTATCAGTGTTCTGATCACAGCTGCATGAAAATTCTGAGGTACGCAGTTGACCTTGATAAATAAGTGCAGTTGGATCAGCTCTAAGAGAGAGCAAATAAAGAAAACTTATTTTAGACATTCAGTACTTGAAGGTCTGATGTAAGTAAGAAGAAGTTTGATCCACCAGTCAACAAACAACTTGTAAAGATATAATCTCTGAGTCTTCTGTCTTTTTTTTTAAAAAAAAAATAGGATAAGACATCCCCGTTTAATCAATTTTATTTAAATTTCAAAATTTACACCTTATCACGAATCAATACTTATAACAAATGCTTGTTGGAAGAATTAAATTCATACCAGATTACTTGATTACAGGGCACAGCATTAATTTTCAATTATTTACATAATATATACTTTCCTTTTTTTAGAAAATCTTAAAATGTAGGTATGCCTGTACATACGTACATGAACACAGACACTTACACTAACAAGATTGGGTCGACATGTATGAATCCCGAACACACATATTTTGTTCAAAATTAACACAAGAACACATGTTGTTAGTGCAAATGAAAGTATTGAATGAAAACGATTGATGCAAAGAGTGCATTTTACAAAATAATTAAGCGAAATGAGAAAAAGAAGGCACGTTGGCAATGTGTTTAAAATAATGGTAAGATGAGTGTTACAAAGAGTGCAACTAACTCAAGGTTTATACATTACTCACTTTGCAAAAAGATCTGTAATTTATAGAATATAATTATAAAATTAGGGATTTCTCGGGGGACTATACTATGATGATGAGAAAAACTATATAAACTTGACTTTTGTTGGTTTCTCCCTTCAACGTATGTGATCTTAAAATTTTGAATGCTGCTAATTACGAGAATTTCAACTGCACAAATTCCAAGTTTATTAATGATCGAAACTAAGAGATAGAATAAAAAAAGCAGCAAAAAACATAACCCCACTTCAAATAAAATTCATTATGTTGATAGCTTATTTCCTCATTTGCAGTCTTCATTTAACTTTGAGTTGACGTGCGTAGTTAAGTTACGAAAGATGTCAGTTTGAAAAACTTAACAAAGAGGAAGCTAATTTTTCACCTCTATTGAAAGGAAGATTTCAAAAATGTTCCAAATAAAATGTCAAATTTAAATAAAAATACATATATTTAACAAAGTTTACAAAAAAAATTTCACCTACAGTTTGGAATTACAAGTAACAGATTTTTTGGGGAGATGCTGATAGAGACAGAAAAAAACCTAGTGAAAAATTCTGGTTTAAAGTGAAGGGCCTATGAGCAAGATAAATGTAAACCATATTTTGAGTTATGAAACATTTTCCAAGGATAAAAAAAATTGAGAAAATTAGGGAAATTTTAAGTGGGGAAATTGTTTTTGGCACTATGATTTGAAAGTACTAGGAAAATATTGGTTTTAAAAAAAAATTGCAAGCGAAAAAAAAAAAAATTTATGAAATTAGAACTTGGATGCACCTTAAACTACAGCTGGCTTAGGAAAATTTCTGGAGGTGAATCATCCTCATTTTATCATTTTTCCATAAAAGTTCCCCCATTATTCTATGATGGAGGTCTAACTGAATCAAGATGTTAACTACTAATTTGATCACCTTATTATCACGCCACAAAATGAAAAATGCATTTTATACACACTAAAATTTAATTATAACAAGATAAAAATATAAATTTTAAGGCCACTTCATGCATTTTACAACAATAACCAAAACAGAGGATCACACTTAGAGCCCTTGAGAGAATATAGGAAAATTCTGACCTTTAACTTTAAGTACACAAATTTCCGGCAGCTGAGTTATTGAGAATTAATTACAGGAAAGAAGGGTCTTTCCGGATATTACTGGATAATTATTTATTACTCTTCTACTTAACAGGTCATATTATTTAATTCCTTTTTTATGAGAGAGTGACAGAAATAAAATTGACTTAAATCAAACCTAGCATCATCATTATATGAGACTGATTTTAAATAAGGCAAAAATTCACAGCAATCCTACATATCATTTCAAGAATTGAGAGTGAAAATGGACGGCACATACATCTTAGACTGATTACAAAAATTAGTTAAAAAATTGTTCATAATATTTTCCAAAATAGAATTTTATTTAAATGCTCAGATTCTTCAATGAGAGAATCCTGCCTGTAAAAAATCTTTAGGGTGAAGGATATTGGTAAGAAAATCTAGCATCCTAATGGCAAAACTATGATTTGGTGGCATAACACTGACACCAGTAATTTTTACCAATTTTTGTTTCATGTTCCATTCATTATGGTTCCTGAGTCTTAGGATGAAATGGATGTAACTAACAGCAAAAAGAAATGTGTGTGCATCTAAAAGCAAAGGCAGTGAATACTAAAGGCGAAATTGAATTATTAAACTGATATGACTTTGGTTTGCATGGATATATTACCTCATAATTTCTCCGCTTAGCCTTAGGAGCAAATTTCATCTCTGAGAAAAAATTCAACAGATGAGAAGGTATGGTTTAACGCACACGGGTATATAATACGCCATTTGAATTTCTCTTAATTCATCCGCTATATTAATAAATTAAGTCACATTTGATCCATTTACCTTCATGTACAAAAATGTTGACTGAAACTTTTAATTAGGATTAAAAAATGTATTCTGAAAATAACTTCAGCAGCATGAAAACGTTTCAAAACCGAAGATTTGTAGTTAATTTAAATAAAATATGCAGGAGCACAAACTCTTCAATGCATACCCGAATGAAATAAAAAAAATTGTTGAGTATAAAACCAGAAAATAGTTGAAGAAAAGATAGCTTGGAAAAAAGGACAAGAAGAGTTCTAAAAATGGAAAAAAAAATAAAAAATAAAGAGAATAAATAAATAAAGGAGACAAGAGACAGAAGACCACTTAAGATACAACTTAAACTTAGAATGCAAATAATGAATACGAAAATTAAAATAATAATACAAAGGATACATTACACCTACTAATTAATTAATCTATAGTAAAATTAATCATGTTTGTGAATATACCTACAAAAATAATAATGATAGTATAATAAATGTGAGAATAATAGTATTATACCATAAAAGAACTCCATAGGGTAGTGGTCCTATGAAAGAAGAGAAAGTAAAAAACAAAAAAGAGGAGAGGGAGGAAAAAATGAAAGGTTTATTTCTAAAATATCAGTCCCACGTCTTTAGTTTGTCTGTTCATTGACAGAATCAAAAAGAAAAAAATAAATAAATAAAATCAATTAAAAATGCAGACATCTCAAAATATTATGAAAAAATACGAGAGAGGGGAGAAGAACTAGTAATCTATGGCAAATGAACTTTACTCTTGATGAAGAGTTTCATCTTCTTATTTTATTTTGGCTCCCATTTCTAAGGTTGCCAGGATTTTAGACCGCATTCAAGATCCTTAAACTTCAATATGCTTTTACGATCCTAACATGAAATACACACTTAAAATCTGTGATCTTCAGTTTTACTTATTTTTCTTTTTAAAATAAAAAAGGATAAAAAATTATCAAGAAGCTTTCACCCATCAGAACTTTTGCTCGGTGATTTTTAGCTTTAGTATGGAAGACTCAACTTAGAAATATGTAACCCTTTCAGTTTTTGTAGGTAAAGTAAGAAGCAAAACCTATGAAAGTTCAAATGAAGAGAAAGTAAAAATACACATGAAAATAAGGGGGAAAAAACTTAAAATTTTTTTACATCTCAAGTTCAACGAGGAACAGAAAGGTAAAACTATTTACAGCTGAAAATATATCACCTGTACTATCAGTTCTAAAAACCAAAATGCCTCAAAAATAGCCGAGATAAAGTTCTCACTCGTAAAGAGCAAACTGCTTAATGTTGAGAGGCCACTTTTCCATCAAAATAAATTAGTTAAAATCTACATCATTCTCAAATTTGATCGCAGATTTGATTAATAATATTTACAAAAGAAAATTCTTGCTAAAATAAACTATTTTCATGCATTGCGATGAATTAAAAGTTTCCGTTTAAATCTTGTTATGCAAGATACATTCAACGATTGAGTGTCTTCTTTTAAAATTAAAAATGCTTTTGACACTTTCAGACATTTTTAATAACCAGGATTTTGATAAGTTATGTGGATTTGAAATTCAAAATAATTGACTCGTGCAGTTGGCAAGTTCAGCGAAGATTACACGAACAAATATAGCATTTTTGCAGCAAATCCTGGGAAATCACCCGAACACCCAAAATGTTGAAAAATGTATACAATGAGCATTTGTGAATGCTTTAAAAATCCTCATCAAGTAATCTGTAGAAATAAATTATTAAAAACGGAAAAGTGAAGTTTCATATCGACTTTGATGATAAATCCACAAATTCTGATTTGGAATTTACCACGAAAATACACAGCTCATCCAAATCCAGATATGTATATATATTTACACAAACGCTGAATAAACAAGCAGCCACAGTAAAATATTTGCTTATGCAGTCAAATACTCATTTGTATACCTGAGCAAAGCAAATATATCTAGTAATAACAACAGACTTGAGACTTGGAATGGTCAACACTCAACAACTAGAACCGTCGGGTGTTGATATTTTCTATACACAAAAACAACTTAATTTCTTACGTATTTCTCATTTATCTAGTCCATTTTACATGTTTTCGAACTGATCAACCCGACGTTTGGTGTTTCCTTTGCGGATTTCACGTAACGTTTTGTATTTATCACGCCCTTGACGTACATTCTCTCGGTGAATTTTATCCATGGCAGTTTCTTTTGTTTCATCTCTGGATTGAGCCAAATCTTGTTTCAACATCTGAAAGGAAAAACCGAAAGAACATTATTAACACAACTAATTAAAAGCGATCAGAGTAACTTTCGAACATAAAACTGCTTTCTATTATTACCTGAATAGAACAAAAATTAGAATAATCAGACTTAATGATTTTGGTGTAAATGAGAGCATAACATTTGGAATGGGTGTATCGACAGTTGTCCATGTTCTGTTTGCTAATGGTAGGCTACTGCTGTTAGTCTCGGCTAGCCAGATGAGAATATTTGGCTCAACATGATTAATTAAAAACCATTAAACATAATTGATAAGTTAGGAATTGTATTGAATGTGGAATATGAATACAATTTGCAGATTAATATAATTTTAAATACGGGATGTTACGATGATTTTTCTGCGACAAAAATTATGACAACTGAAAAATCAAATATTTTTAACAATATTGCAGTGGATGGTAGTGACTCAGAGAGACGCCATTATAATGCGCTGAGTCTGAAAACTCTTGACCGCAGTTCAATTAAAGATTACCGGCCACCATTTCAAGCAAAAATGTATCAGGCAACTTTGCGTGTAATAGGGTTGGAAAACAAAGATTATGAATTCCATTCTGCTAAATCAACTTAGTTTCTAATCATTTTAAGCGAATGGTTTGTAACCATTTGCTTCATCTTTCATGCATATCCTTCAATTCTTCAAACATTCAATTAAGAAAATAGAAATTCAGTATATACATAAGAAAATCTCTTAAGGAGTAAATACTTGCGAGAAATTCCAGTATCATGTAAACTAAAATATACATAAATCCGAAACGAGATGTTTCGAAACGAATAGGCCCCCGAACCGCTGGATGGATTTATGCCGGGTTTTCTGCCCCGCGATCCTTTTTCGCTTTGTCAGGACATAGACTAGGAGTGTTCTCTCTTAACGGTCCGTTTACCCGGGAGCAGTAAAAAACGGAAATGCATAAGAGCAGCGCGAGGCATATGCTGTTTTTCTATTTCCTAGATCTATTTCGCTGCTACCATGACGCGTCATCTCTTTGTTCTCGCCTCCTGCACCAGTGCGTATTTCAATTGGTATGGCGGGAGATTTAAGTAACAACAGGTGAGAAAACGTCATGGCGGAGATTTGAATGTTGGACGCAACAGGTGAGATGCCCCGTCCTATTTTCGCTTTGGCTGTTCCTTGGCAATCACTCATGGATTTATACATGCTATTTTTTTCTGATGGAATTGTTTAACCTAAGGTACTTCCTGTTTTTTATTTTTTATAAAACGTGTTGAATGAATAATGGTGATTATTTATTTGTTTTAAAATGTTGAGTTAATTATTTCGTGTTGCTGTGAAAAAACTTAACTTATCAACAAACAGTAAACTATTCAACAAAATCTTTCCAGAATCCAACAAAAACTTTTTTGACTTTTCTTCTCTGTTAGCAGAATATTCTGTATAAATTTTGAGTAATAAAGTTGGCTGGTTTCTCTCTGAAGCAATAAAATGAGAGCGGCAATTTTGAAACACTGTAGGTTTTGCACTTCCGCCATCGAATTTTCATTACAGCTGTATATTCTGTACAAGTACAGTAATGAATGTTTGATAAAAACTGATGACCTGTGTTATAGACTGACAAAAACCAACCTTCTTAAATCTCTCTAAAATCCATCTTTTTACCTTCATGATTCCAAAATTCATGTTTGCAATAAAAAACATACCTTGAGCTGGTCGTGGAGACGTTCATTACGTTCTGCTAAGGTTCGTCTTTCTTCTACGGGGTCAACAATGTGTTCATCCGTTGCTAAGTCTTTTGAAACTTGCCCATTGATAGCTTCATCGTCATTTTCATCATGTTCATTTTCTACGACGTGGTGGTGTTGGGGAGTTGTAGTTGCTGCCAGTAATGCAGCCTTAACTTCCTCTTGTTTCTGTCGTGCCTGTTCAACTTCCTCCTGGAGAATAAAATTGTCGAAACGGTGTGAATACAAACTGTGCATTTTTATGTTTGCACTTTAATAAAATTGGAGCAAAAATATAATAAGTAATAAGATCACTAGTGCAATCATTAAAATTTAAAGACCATGTAAAGAGTCCAGAGTCATGGAATAAATAGCCTGATTACACCACTGAAAATTTACGCAAACCAATCACTCAGTTTTTGAGGGAAAGGGAATTGAGTGTATCCTGAAAACCACAGTAAACAGGAAATTTTTCTCCAATTCGGCATGAACGGAGGATTAGAGGATCAGATTTTTCTTGTGTTGCAGTGAAAAGGTGTATACTAAAATTTCATTTTTGATTTTCCTGATTTTTCCTGTTATTTGAAATGAAATTCCCTAATTTTTTGCGCAGTTAAATTGACAACTATTTGGTTCCACGAACCAACATAATTAAAGAATCAAACCAAATGTTTCAGTTTCGTATGTAGTTGAGAAGTGCTTAGCGCACTAAGAATTTTGTTATCCAAAACCAATTTTCCAGATTTTTTGTTAATTTTTCCTGACAACATGAAATTTCCCAATATTTTCCAGTTTTAACTAACAATAGACAACAAGGAGTAAGAACTACGACATTATCATGGTAGAATTATACTATATACATTGCATTGATTAAGTTGCACTATATTTTAAACATAGTGAAGAACTGAGTTAAAGTTGAGAATGTAATCCATTCATACAACAAACGGATTTTTTCTCAGCATTGATGGTCTTCAATAGTCTGCACGGTGCTGAACAGACCTCACTGTACAGGAGAGGGAACTTCAAAGTATGAAACCTTAGGCGCGTCTTTCCGCGGCGTCCAGACGCCGCTAAATCCGATAAATCTGCGTGATGATTTTGCGTGGGGATGGCACCTTAGCGATGGAGAGACGCTGCAGAAAACGCCGATGGAGGACGCTCTGATCTGTCGCCAACAGATCGGAGCGGAGACGCCGACAAATTCCGCTCAGTCCGCTGCCTTTCCTACCAATTTTCGAATGATTATAGTTCGACCAACCCGCGAATCAATCACAAAAGCTGTGAATCGATCAACAAAAGTCGTGAAGTGATCGAAAAACTCATGAATCAATCAACAAACCTGTGAGTCGATCGACAAATCCGTGAATCGATTGAGCAAGCTGTGAGTCAATCTAATTACGTTAATTGGTTCACGTTTTGGTTTTTAGATCGATTCATGTCGATTGATTCATGTCGATCGAATCAACACCGGTTATTTAATAATTTGTCCATTGCATCAATTTTGATCAATTCACGTTATTATTTTTTGGTCGATTTTTGTCGATCAAATCCATACCCTCCTGCAAGCACGTGCAGCCATTTTTCCGGCTCAAAGCATACTGTCTGATCAATGAAGAGAAATTGGCAGCGAACGCAGTGGAAAAAATCCATGAATTCCGCTCCTAAGGCGCTGAGCTCCAAAATAGGAGCATCTTCTCGCCCTCGACTCGGAAACAAAGTTTTCCGCCGGCGTCCAGACGCTGCGAAAAGACACGCCTAAGGTTCCGTTCCTTCAATTTGAAGGTTGCTAATGAACATTCAGTACTGACCTGCAAGCGGCGTGTTTCTTCATCTTTGAGGTCTACTTCAGTCTGGATGCGGTTCACTTCATTTTGTTTAGCCTGGATTTCATCTTCTAATTTCTGACGTTCTGCTGCTTCCATATTCTTTGCATCCTCAAGCCTCTCCATCATTGCTTGTAATTCGTTCTGTCTAGTTTCAAGTTCTTCCTTGGCGGCCTGCAGTTGTCTTAATTGTTCTTCTAATCTCTTTATCATATCCTGTGTGCAAAAAATTAAATTTTATAGAGGGCATTAAGGTTCAGTTATGATCCTGTGGCTTAGCAGTGGATCGTACTTAAGAAAAGAACAACAAAGGAGTAAAAAGGAAGGCTGTGTGGATGTCATCCTTCAGGCGAAAGAACGTAACTCCATTCCAAGGATGCAGAATCAACCCAAACAAATCTATTTTCCACACAAATACGACTGCGCTGTTTCCTTCAAAAATTTCCCTGATTTTGTTTGGGATCAAAAGAAAATTCTGAGAAAGTTTCTCTTGAAATTCTCGACAGAATGCTAGTAAAAGCACAGTATGCTAGTGCAAATTTCACAATATTGAAATAAAGTTACATTCTTTTGTCTAGGAAACGAAGGCTTATACTATTGAAGCACAAAAATCTCCAAAAATTTCTAGTAATGTTAGCGCTAAATTTTAATACAATTAAGGAAGGATGGGAATTTGTTAAAATTATAATGAACAGTGTCAACAGTTGACAACAGTTTCTTGTTCAAGGTGTCAAGAAATACAATTTTAAGCAACAGAACTGATGAAATTCAGGTCACAAATTCTGCTCACAACCTTCAGCACAGCCACGATTTTCTGCTTTCTGAAGTAACGTGTGCTTTGCCTCAGACACGATCATGCTATTGGAGAACTAAAACAAGCTCGTAAAAACAATAGTGCGAGCAGTCTTGCTTCCAGTTTGTTTGGTCCTAGGTATAGTTAAGTTACATTTATTTTCATTGTGGTTCATACATTAGCCATGCTCTACAGAAAAAGAAGTTTTTTTCCTCAAACGTATTGAGCTTAGAGATAATTCAACAACTGGCACATCTTATAGGTAAAGAGAGCAAGTTAGCGTGACTAAACAACACTAATCAAAACAAGGACTTCATTTGGATTTTACTGTTAACTTTTTCAATTTTTTTTATTTTATGAGCTTAATTGTTAATGCAGCGGTTACATTCTAGAATATGTAAACTATGAAGTAGATAGCGACGATGTCCCTAACAATTTACTTTCTGCAAAATTACTCACACCTTTCCAGAACCTCAATACTTTTCGAATTATAATTATATTCATTGCAAAAAAAAAAAAAAAAAAAAAAAAAAAAAAAAAAAAAAAAAAAAAAAAAAAAATCATAAATCAAACACTGACCTGAGCATCTAGTAAATCTTGTTCACGTTTGGCCATTTCTGCTTGCATTGCCTTTAATCTCTCCTCGTATTCTTGGTGTTTTCTTTCAGCCTTTTCACGAGCAGCAATTTCTAGTTGCAGTTTTTCCCTGGAAAAAAAGTGAATAAAATTAATGCCAAAATCACTAGAAGAAATTTTCTGAGCTTTTCAACCCGTTTGAACAGAAACTCAAGCTTGTTAACTTTGGTGATTGTAGGGCACACTAATTGTTTTTATGTATGTTGGACATGAAGGTACAACTAATGATGTAAAGGCAGCTCTGAACAAGGTGCCACATTATGAGTGTGACAACTGATTTGTCAAGAGAAGATGGGTACTGGGCTGTTCTAAATTTTACATTCATGTCTGTTTTTTTATGTTATGACAGAGTCCATGCTAATAGCTTCCATCTTTCCTCTGGTCGCAGGTAAGATGGAAAGATATGGCTGTTCCGACAACTTGCGTTATTAAGATAATATATAAGTAATTGATCATGTGTTTCAAGTATAATTTCCTTTAGTTTTAGGTTTTGTCAACAATCTTCAATGGACCTTCTCAGATTTTTTAAGAGCTTGCCCCCTCGGCTAAAGAAATAAATAAGCCTCGAATACTGAAATACCTTTGTTGCTGCTTTGCCATCTTCTCTTCTCTTGCTTGTGCTTTCATTTGCTGGACATCAATTGTGTCCGGCTTACGTCTCCGCATATAAAGTTCATGATTGCCCATACACAGAGCTAGAATACGCTTATTGATACGGACTCTTGGGGCGAAGAACACAAAGTCTGGTGCTTTCTTGTCGATCGGCTTGATGATGAATTTGCGATCATGGAACGAGATGTTCCTGATTTCCGACCAAGGGAAACCAATTTTTGGCGTTAACCTAAAAAAAAAAACAAAGAAAAATTGAAATTTGTGACTCACTTGAAATTTGGCGGCAAATAATGAGCTTTGGTTTCACAATTTTTGAAACTTGAAACTTCAGACAATCCATAATCGAATTAAAGAAAAACCGGAGTCGGAGAAGTGCAGTTGAATGAGGAAGGGAGGGGGAATTTCATACAACATCCAGTTAACAGATGGAAATAAATGAAATGCAAGAGAAAAAATAGGAAATTTAACAAAAATAACTCCAGATATGATGGGGATAACCATTCAATGAGGGGAAACTCTTGGTAACCATGGAAATGTAACACAAATTCAAATGGACACAATAATGAATGAGAAAGAAATGCTTCCAAATTCTCAGTAATAACACACTCTTAACCCATTGACTTAAAATGACGGCTCCCAGCCGTCATTGCAGCGCTGGGCCAGCTCTGAAATGACGGCTCAGAGCCGTCCGCTGATTGTTTGCGTTATTTCGGCAATTCTGGTAGATTGCGTTCTCATCAATGTTTATATGAGTAGTGTGGCCACCCTATGACTTATTGTGTACGGTAATTTCTTGTTTTGCTACGGTATTTTCATATTACTGTGCGTTTGCACATGAAATAACCTCAAAATTTTCTGATTTTCGCTGATTTTGCGATTTTGACAGCTACAAACCACATAAAAAAATCATTGTGTTCAAAGTTTTCACCATTTTTCTCAAACGTTATATTGTGAATGCTTATTTTGTCAATTTTCATCCTTTGAGAAATAATTTTTGGATTATTTTGGAGTCTTCAAAGTTGCTGATTTTCGCCAAATTAAATCGTAATTCCTGGCCCGGCAGGGTCAAATTAAATCATAAGTCAATGGGTTAACTAATGGTAGGATTGGAAAATGGATGCTGGTAGGAATCTTCAACTCAAAACAAAATTGATGCAGCAAGAATGGATTGTTCAGGGTTCACACAAAAAAGACGTTACACTTACATAACTTCCCTCTAATGTTGTCTTTATTTTTAAAATTAAAGATTTCATGGTTCCACATCTTACTGGATGCATCAGAAGATGATTCTGAAAATATGCGTTCAAATAGGGTTTCAATGATGATACATATTTTATGATAAAGTAAGTATCTATGAGTTATCTAGCACTAATCTTGCCCAGGATAAAAACTGAAACGCCAGATGAGGAATTTACTTTCATAAATTCTGAAGCAAATCATAAATCACTCCAAGGCTGCAGGGAGCGATAAAGGCAGCTGAACTCATAATGAGGTTAATAAAACAGAGGAGTACCCAGAGATAATACGAGATCATTAATTGGCCACTCAACATCAATGACTTCACATGAAATGAGGCTATACCTACACCTGTCATTGTCAAAGAACTCAGAGCTCCGAAGTCATACATTGTATTCATCTCAGAAATGAGTTATCGGAACTAGTCAAATGAAATTGTGGGATTTGGGATCAATTTGTGGGTGCACCGAATGTTTCTTCGATATTTGATCGATTATTAGGAAATTTCCTCACCAATATCAAAGTAAAATTTGATATAATGTTTAGGCAATGATCACTTTAAACTTGAGAAAATCGATGTACTGCTGCATAAACGCATGATAAACTTGTGACATTTTCTGAGGTAAAACATCATACTGATCAGTACGTTAAAAAATGCAATTTTGCGGTACTTACTTGTCATTTTTCTCGTAAATGTTGAGACCTAGAGCATCAACTCCAAGCCACAGCTCAGTGCCTTTCTTGTTTCGAATTTCGAAATAATTGACTCCGTACATTTCTAGGTCTTGCGCAATTTTTAAGTATTCCATCATGGCATCTTCTCTCAACATTGCACGGTGCTCATTCCACCAAGTTGTGATACTTTGTTCCCACTCTTCTCGAGACATTTTGTGTTGATCCATGACTCTGAAATTGATTAAAAAACGCAACCAAAAAAATTAGGCAACTGGCACTGATCTACTAACAAGATACAATTCAATTACTACGGAATAATATCGCTTGTCTAGAAACTGATAATTTTACAGGATGCAGAAAAAACTTTGCTATTTTTGTAATTTTGAGGTTGGGGTGGCAATTTTTTCTACACATTAACGCATCACAGCGCTCTCATGCGGAATCAGATAAAGTTCAATTTCTTCGAAAAATACACAGAAACTAATGACAAGTTACTCACTCAATAATGTAGAATGTGGAAAAGTTGCTAACTCATTTGCGCCAAAAAAGTCAGTTAAACAGTATTGTTCCATAGCCTTCAAGCTGCAAGTTAGAAAGCCTTAACGAGACTTTTAGTATATTAAAATATTATTATTAAATATACAGTATAATTATTAATACTAATGTGAGTAAATGCCACCCAAAATATGTTTCAAGATGTCTCATTGAAACAAAGAGTGAGATAATGATGAGAGGAATAGAACTAAAATCAGATCCATTAGCTTTCATAAGAAGAAACGATTTCTATGAATCTTTCGGATAATTTTTTCATCATATTGAAAAAGATGAAAACTGCTATTTAGTTAAACATTTACCTAAGTTTTTAGCTATTTCTACTTGAGGGAAGAAAATACGAAAATTATTCGGATGTTACTAAGATCATGTACCAACATAAAGAGGCCGTTAAGCTCACAAGGGGAGCTTCCCAAGTGTAACCGGAATTTCGAGTTGAAATTTCGCATGAAGATAATAGAGATGATTTTAGGGATGCCGTATTTTTTCGTTTTTTCGAATGGGGTCGGGAAAGCCCTCAAAAATAGGGCTAAAGATGCGGAAAAAACGCGTGCGCTAGCGGCACAAGGTAAACATAGGTGATAGAGGCTCTGTATCCTCATCAGTACCGCGTGGCCAAACGGTAGCGCGCTCGCCTCGCAGGCGGGAGGTCCTGGGATCGGACCCTAATTACAGCTCATATTTTATTTTACTTTATGCTTGTTTCTTTTTCACTTACTTTATTTTGCACCATTCGCTCCGCAAACCGACGAGTCAGATGATTCGACTGATACTCCGAAAATTCAGCTTGGCAACGAAATTTGGTGGGTTTTAGAGTGTTTTGTTTATTCAATTATATATTACGTTTCAATCCAAGAGAAACTTCGATTTTTTATCAGCATATGTAAAAAATCTTCAGTCACTACGTGTTCTACTTCGTAAGTCGGTTTGCGGAGCAAATGGTGCAAAATAAAGTAAGTGAAAAAGAAACAAGCATAAAGTAAAATAAAATACGAGCTGTATTCTGGATCCGATCCCAAGACCTCCCGCCTGCGAGGCGAGCGCGCTACCGTTTGGCCACGCGGTACTGATGAGGATTCAGAGCCTCTATCACCTATGTTTACCTTGTGCCGCTAGCGCACGCGTTTTTTCCGCATCTTTAGCCCTTTTTTTGAGGGCTTTCCCGACCCCATTCGAAAAAACGAAAAAATACGGCATCCCTAAAATCATCTCTAGTATCTTCATGCGAAATTTCAACTCGAAATTCCGGTTACACTTGGGAAGCTCCCCTTGTCAGTTAACACCAACCGTTGATGTACGGTGAACAATTTGAGGAAATAAGTATTTCAAGAACAACTGAGTTCAATGAGAGTTGTATTTGCAGAGCTTAGATCTTCATTCAATATCCACCATTTGCTACATACATTTAAAACTTCAATAGCTTTTTTGTAATTCCAAAGAGAAATTACCTTTGTGGTAAAAGTCTATCACTGGCAAGAAAACCTGAAGTGTGAAGGGCTTTGTTGAAATCTCCATGACGCGCTTGAACAGCGTATGATGCCAGAAGAACTGACGTTTCAGGAGGACAATATATTTCATCGGACAAAATGGCATTTTTGACCTGAAAGGAAATTAAAACAGTTTATGAGCACAAGTTTTAGAGGATTAAAGTTTTTCAAGCGCATGAGGAAAAAGGAACATGCTGAGTGAACATTGTGGCATTTCGAGTGGTTAACCTGTGACTATCAACAGTAGACTACTGAAACATTTGGCTAGGCTATTGCAAATATACGTCGAATATATACGCCTGACAATGTGAAACACCATCTTATCGTGCTTTCTTGTTACAGGGTGTTTACTAAAACAGGATGGCCAAAAATCAGTATTTTTTCAGTACATTCGAAGAAATTCAGTACTTTTTCAGTAGGTACCTCCTTTTGACGCAATTCAAAAAATTTCGATAATCTGAAATTCTCGCTCAAATTGCGACAAAAATGACGTAGCCGCCACAAAATTTCATCGGTGGCTTAAAGATTAACTGACGGCACAATTGCGATCTTGTAGGCAAATACTACTCTAAGAATCAGTGCAGGGGATTGCATACTTTCCAGACTTCATTAAAAAACATGCTTGGCACGAGGAAAAATTTCGGAATTTCCGCTCTTTTTCAGTATTTTCGAACCGCCCTTAAAAAATCAGTGCTGTTTTCGGACTTCTCGGAAATTCTAGACTCATGAACACTCGAGGAGACGGATTCATTGTTTCAAAGTCATTAAATTCACAGACTTTTACTTTGAAGTATAATATGAAACTATGCTCCTTTTTTTTTCTTATAAGAATCAAAATTCGGTCTTCAGGAGCTGAAGTAACAGGAAATATATTACTTAAGTACTATAATCATCAATAGAATAGATTCATCCGAACCCGAAATTATGGAAAGTGAAGCAGTCTCAAAATACTGGTATGTAATTCATACTCTGGTTAAAAGGAGGCAATTCATTAATATACTTCACCTGTAAATAGAATAATCTAAGAGTGATGTCTTGAATGATTTCATCGTTTACGTCTTCAGGGTAGAATTTGGCTCGGAATTTGAACTGAAGTGGATTTTCTTTCTTCACGTCTTGGCTCATCACCTGCACAAAAAGAAAAAAAGGCAAGTTAGGAGTGTCTAATTTTTGGAGACAAAATAAATTCAGGAACACATTATCAGATGAAGTAAAATATACTGCTTACAAATTGGTCGAGCAAGAGCTTATCAGACAATGAGTGAAACATGTCATGCTCGCTCTAAGCTCTAATTTGTTAAACCCACACCCCCTTTTCCCGCCATATTGAAGATCCTAAAGAAGGAAAAAAGTTGACACTTCAGGGTGTGAATTTTTCCGATTTTTTCAAAGAGCTACTCTGAACTTTTTTAACCAGCGAGAAAGTGAAAGTAGGAACTTTTTCGTTATGAGTAATGCTGAAACTTCTCCATGAGAGTTGATCGTGTTTGGGGATCGAATAAGACGAGCAGAGTTTTAACGTTCACTGTTCAAATCAATTCATAGGAGGCATATCAGAATGAAACGAATTCAGCTGCCTTCCACGAGACTTAAAATTAAAGGAAAACTCAAATCAGCTTCTCCCCTGCTGTTTTAATTTTTTCCTTTTGTAAATGGAGTGTCTCGTCTCAGTTGAGGCTGAAATCGGACGTTCAAGGGGCACCGAGTAAGCCCTGCTTCCCAAAACGAGTCGTGTTCAAATTCAAGTTGTACTTACCCAAGGTCTAGCTATTAATTCACGCTTTTTCGAGTCCCAAAAGTATGCATTGAACAAATTGAAACAATCGCAAATTTAAAAAGAGTTAATTTGAAGAAGACAGAAAGATATACCTATAGGACGCGAGTTCTTCTAATCAAAAAGCGCTACATTTACTTGCGGTAAAGGGAATACAAAGCCGATGAACTGACTACGACTGGTTAAAGGATGCTTAGGTATTTTCAACTAAACGGAGGGAAGACTATATAAATATATAACAGGCGAGCTTTCTGCAAATCTAAGAGTTCAATCGAAAGCTGAACCTTTGTGTTGTAATTTTCCATTCTAGCAAAAACACATCGGGCCTTCTGATTCCAAGGCGGAGGCCAACGATGATAGGGTGCAACGTTAAATGTTGGGGAACGCTAACGTTGAAAAATTCTATTTTTCGAAAACATACTCAGGTAACGCTTGTACATATATGTGCGAGGGCGAAAAAATCCCGATCTTCGGGTGAGCAAAGTGGTATAGTAGGGAAAACTGCGTGCAGTCCAATGGACCGACGAACTAGTTACAACTCCAGTGAAACTATAGTTGGGCGAAGCAAGAAGTGAGGTTACCCTTATGCTACCGTGCTAAGGAAAAACGCCGTATGAGCCTTTAGACGTTGCCAGGTTTCCTTCAATAAAAACCTTACTTCCTCGGAAAATATTTAGTATTTTTCTTCAAATTTTTCTAACATATTTGTTTGCAATTCGATCTAAAATATCTGAAAATTTCAAAGAAAAATGGACGTATTTCTGCCGAACGGAACTAGGTGCATTATGACGTGAGCCTTGTTATGCATGCATATAATGAGTCTCAGGGCTCATGTCTAAATGCACTTAGTTCCGTTTGGCAGAAATACGCCCAAATATGAATAATTTTCCTTAAAAAACATGTTTTGTCCGAGGGAATTTGGCAACTCTTGAATGTCCATACGACGTTTTTCCTTAGCACGACAATATAGACGGTCCACGAATTGGCCCGTGTCGACGAGGTGTAAAGCTCTGCCGACGAAATTTGGTTGAGGTGGAGAGGACGTCGGCATATTAATTAGGCGAGAGCGCACGAGCGTTTAACCGTTGTCGCCTGTCGCCCTACAACGACGCCGCGACGACTTCCACGAGCAAGTTTTAGTGGCAATAACACCACCAGCCTTGCCGAATCGCACAGAGCTTTCCAAACTATCACGAGAGACCCGGGTATTTTTTTCATTAAATCGGCAACATCCAGTGTAAATAGATCGTTTGAGGCTGTTACGGCTTAAGAAGCAAACGATAAACACTTGATTTTGGATTTTGACACTCGAGCCTCCTCTACACTACCGTCCAGTGCGGCGTCTCCGTGCTCCACAAATGTATTTATGCTAAAAGGAACTATGTGCATATGCTTTACGAGGGACATAGTGCCTTTTGGCAAAAGTACGTTCGATGGAGGTTCCTTCCGCCGTCGGGCGTGGAACTTTCTCAATTACTTCTATTCTGCCGTGCTTTATAATAAAAAACCTTTGTAGTATACTTCCCGCCTCTTCCTTTAATGCAGTCCAACTGATGAACGAATTGCGCCAGGTGTCGAGAAAAGGAAGTTCAGGAGACTCTAGCAATCTCTCAAGAATTTTGGCTGAAATTAGGGAAAATCTAGAGACCTAGAAACGGACTTGGAGTATGTACTTCCACAGGATGAGGAGGAAACTAGGTAAGTTTACTCACGATACCACTAGCTGAAATTAAAGTTGTATAAAATAACGCGGCTCCAGATTTCAACCGTGTTTCCTTTCGCTTCCTTGAGCGAGTATACTTATCTTAATGGCTTCCTACTTGACAATTAACGGTATATCAATAATTACCCGACTGCTAATTAATCGAGTAATCTTTACGACTAATTGTATCCGTAATCGAGGAAGAAACGCAAAACATCTCAAGAAGAGTAACTTCCTGAGAAAAATTGGGAAAAACCAATCGCGAGGAAACTTTAAGCCGTCGACGCACGATGCGGTAATGATTCGAGTGATAGATTTTTCCTTGTATCAAAATCAAATTTGTAAAGTCTAGTTTTCAAAATCCAAGTTACCTATTTCTAGTTATAGTTTATCTCTCTCTCCTTCTCTTTCCTTGTTTGCAAGTGCAATCGCAATGAGCGGAGGGATGCGAATCGGGAACCTGACTTGAGATGCAGCAGAGGGAAGCTACCTGAACGTTGAGATACAACTATTCGTGCGCGAAGGTAATCCTCGGTGGCCTACTCTTCCGTTTGAAGGAGATAATTCTGAATCAGGACCTCTCGTCGCCTGAATGCCCTGGCTCCGTTGCGTCGCCACACCCTGAACTGTGTGTATTTCTATTGATTGTAATTAGCTAAGTGTAAATAAAACTATGTGAAATGTATAAAATCAAAATGAATTTAACAGAGGACGCAAGTTTTATGCATACAGCTCTACTTGATTTAACTCATTTTGACAAAGTTCCTAATAGCATTGATACGTCTGACTGACAAGAGAGAATAAATTACAGAGTAACTTGGAAATAATAACTTCTAGACTTCTACGTTGCCGGAATGTAGAATAAGCGCCATCATCAAGACTATTAAAAGGCGAAACGGACCCGAAGCTCGAAGCAGGAGGCTGCTGGCAGTGAAAGAGAACTTGAATATTTTGAGATCATGATCGGGCTGAACGGCAGTCGGGTTTAAAAATAAATCTTGCTAAAACCACAAATTGTTTGCGTGGATTATGAGCACGGGAAGTAAATTACGAATCCGAGGACCGATGGCAAGTGACTGGGCGAAATTTTCAGGGAAAACAGGTCACCGGTGGATGTGACAAGAAAAAAAACTTAAACCACAATCGCCGAAATATGCGACAGTGATGCCACGTCGTGTTGTTCAATTCACACCTTTTTCCCTATCGACCGTAGTCTGTGATCGGGCTTTTTACGATATAAATAGTGCGCTTTAATCGAACGGCAAAGGAGAGACCCCAGTTTTTCGGTTTAATAACTATGACTATGCCTCACGACTCAGGTGGCGGGAAGAAAAAGCTGCTTTTGGATGGCCGGGTACTCGTACATCGAAAACAATCGATAATGTATCGAATTGGTAACCCGGCACCGCACAAGAGTCATGGAATTCGATGATTGGAAAATGCTTTAAAGTAGCGGCGCCAGCTCTTTCATTCCTACTATGACTCTAAGTACAGGGTTGCCACAAAATTTAGAGAATGGAATTCCCTGATTTCCTTGAAAATTTGAGCAGAATTCTCTGACGATTGAGGGTATGCCACATGGCCAAAAATACATGATTTGAAATAGTTTCCACGCACAATTTGTTGTTCTAGACGTCGAATCCATTTTAGAAAGCGAAGAGAGGTGAATTAAGAATTTTTCTCTAACACTTTCGATAGGTCATTCCCTTCCCTGTCATTTCCAGGTTTTCCCAGACATTTGGCGGTTTTCCAGGTTTTCCCTGATTTTTCGCTGTTTTCAAGGTATTCTCTGACTGTGGCAGCTCAGTAGGTACTCTACGATGGAGAAGAGATACGAGTAGAAAATAAGAAAAAAGAATCCCTTCGCTACCGGGCGGAAATGTGGCAGCACACGAAAGCTAGAGAGCTCAGTCATGGAAAGTTGGGGTTTCGGAATTTGGACATGCTCGTGCCCCCTCCCCCTCCCTCTCGGCGTTGGATGGGAACCGCGTGGAAGCCGGCGCTTTCGGAGCCGGAACGAACCGAACGTGCGTTAAAGTCATCGGATTTTCGTCGTCCGGACGTCGCGTCGCGCTGGACGGGGACGGCAAAAGACGACGGAGACCATTCTCCGGCGGGCCACTAGCTGACAACGCACACGAGGGAGACCTTGTTATTATGCCATCGCTAGAAATGATGTCACGGTTAGGAGCCAAGGTAGCGAGGAGTCCCCCCAAACAAGGCGCTGGAGGGAGAACGCTTCCAACAAGGAAACGGCCGAGACAAAATAAATGCTCTCTCCTCCCCCTCCACCCACGGCACGGCGGCATTCCACTTACATATTCAATTCTGCCGACCATCATTTCTCATCCTTACTGCTTGCACGGATACTTGCAAACGCCCCGCTAACCACCGCCAACACCGTAGTAAGAATCGATTCACTCTCATCTATTCCTCGTCAAATTTCGACGGAAGAGATGCTTATCAGGTGCGGGCGAACTTTAACCTCAGTGGGCTCATTACTGAGACTGATAGACAAAGTGATAGACACAGAAAACAAGGGGAAAATGGAGCGATTCTATTGGCTCAAACGAGTGGTTGTTAAAGACTGAGGGGAGAAATGATGGACTAAGAATAGAGCCTCGGTTACTTACCTCTTTTCCCCATTCAAACCACCCGCTTCCCTCGATAGGATCTCTTCATTTTTATTTTGTCTTCTCTGTCTATAGCTTTGTCTACGAATTTCGATGATTAGCCCCCTCCTGATCATCCCTACAATCTAGTGAATACCTAGATCAAAAGCTTGATCAGTGCCAATACACACTAAAAGCAAAGGGAGAGGGAGTTCCAAACGGAATAGGATGAAAGCTCGAGGGACTTGCCGTATGGTTAGCCATTTTTAGGTGGAATGTTTCCAGGTGCAATGTGCATGACATCCACGTCCACGTCGAAATCCCTTGAGGTTTACCTGACCTTAAAGGTTCCCTTGTAGTTAAATCTCAAAATAACGAAGTTCTGTCCCCTTCTTTTTAGGATGGAGGGCATTGAAAACTGGAGTGACGCTCCAGTTTAAAAATTTGAGCCTTTTTGGCTTTCCCTGTCCTCAGATTATGGTGTTTTTGGAGCTTTAAATGAGATACGGAATAAAGACATGTAATGGTCATGGAAGTATCATTAATAGTCAAGGTTTCGCAGAAAACTGAGCTGATTTCTTTGAAACCTAGTGTGGAGTGGAGACAAAATTGAGAAAAATTGTACAACTCACCACACCAAACATCATACTCATGTGATATGGTGTGGTAGCGTGAGCAGGGGACCCTGCCACACTTTGGATATAGAATCATTCAGGTGTATAAAAATTGACAGTGCTATAACTAAATGGCGTTTAAACGGGACGTTGAATTGGACAGAATTCGCCGGCGAGAATTCTGATGAGCTGCTCGAGTTCCGCCTGCCGACCGGAAAAGAAACTCGAAGAGCTCATCTCTCCCATGCTCTTTACCGTAGACGCTCATTCACCAAAAATTTGAAGCTTCTTTCGATGCCGACAGCTTTTAAACAACTGAGCGACGCTGTCAGACGGCACCCGAAAATAGAAATCTCACATTCGAAGAGGAGGAAAGGCAAGATGATGAATGAGAATTCCGAACTCTGAAATCGTTCTGTTTACTGAGCTGTGTTATCGTTAAGCCCTCGAAAACACGAAAAACCATCATTAATATGTTTTCTCGTAGACTTCGATTGCACAAAATTTCCCACCTTGCTAGGCAAAGGAGCCATAATATATAGCCATATATAAGCCATATATTCTATGATATAAAAAAGGTAGATGATGCGAATTAGAGGTTCCGAAGTGGACCGTCTGATTGTGCCAACGATTACTCGAGCTATTCCAAAACATTAAAACCCAACGTTCATCGACAATTAAGACTCTTTTGAGGCTTTCTTGACGGTTTTGACTGATTAAAACGACTGATATCACTGATTCAGCAAGTGATTACATTGACTACATTTCGCAATAAGGAACTACAAAAATTGTGATTTTGCTAATCAAATCGTGCATCTTCTACGTTTACAATAAATTAGCGAAAAGCAGATCGAAAGGTGAAATTTTCTCACTTAATTAATATTTATTTGGTAAAAAAATCAAACCACTTTATAATTGCAGCTGTTTCTTGCAAGTAAAGGAATATCGAGTTTTTCAGACCGCCGTCAACCCTGAGAAATCGAGGTCGGAAACAAATACTGAGATCAAAGGACCCGTAGACCCTCGAGCGGAAAATCTCTCGGGGACCAAAACCCGAGGACGGACCCACGACACATCCGCAAGAGGCGAAGGCTCTGTTAGCTCTGGCAACGGGGGAGGCAAAAGACATTGATTAACGTTCACTGAACGTCTAGAAGTGGATGCATCCAGACGACAACAGGTTATCGCGGCATACGTTGCAAATTCATGCAGCCATCCCCGCTCCGGACGAGAAAGCCGCGAGCCGGACGCCGCGATCTGCCAATGCCCCTCGCCACGCTTCCTCGACCACACGCTGCACTCGCTTGCCTCGCAAAAGAGCGTAACCACACCGACTAATGATCCCGGGATAGCATTGCGTTATACGGACGACCGGGTTCATGACAAAGTGCAGTTGCGTCCTTACGACGACTCGCTCGGATGCACCGGTTCTGTTCCCCCTCCTGAAACAATGGGTTTCCAGATCGGTTTGGCGACAGGGTCGACGCGACGGAGGTGCCGGGTGAAAGTAAGTAAAGTACCAGTGTAATCGCATTTTAAGAGAATAAGTAACGCGCCCGCCCTTCTCCGCCGTGCTAAGCAAGAACGCCGCATGAGCCCGCGGGTGTTGCCAAATTTCCTTCGATAAAAGCAAAATTTACTGGGAAGATTGTCCATCTTTTTCGCAAAATTTTCCGACAATTTTGTACGCAGGGTGTCTGTTAAAACATGCTGGCCAAAGATTAATACTTTTAAAGTACTTTTTCAATACCGCTCCTCAAAAGAAAAATTCAGTACTTTTTCAGTACCTCCAATTGACGAAACTCGAAAAATCTCAAAAATTTAAATCTCTCGCTCAAATTGCGACAAAAATGACAAAGATTCCGGAGCTTCTTGCTAAATTTTCGCATTTTTTCAGTACTTCTGGACCGCCTTTAAAAAATCAGTACTATTTCCGGACTTGTAGACACCTTGGTAGGCAATTTAATCTAAAATATCTGAACATTTCGAGGAAAAATGGACGTATTTCTGTCAAACGGAACTAAGCGCTAAATTGAGTTCCTTTTGAGGAATTTAGAATGCCGGATAGCGCGTTCTGTCAAACGGAACTAAGCGCCATGGAAAAGCATTGCGAATATATGTAGGACGGAATGAGCCCGACACCCGGTTCCGCCGCCAATCAAAGTCCCCCTCTACCTTCCTCCCCCTATGGCGCTTAGTTCCGTTTGACAGAAATACGTCCAACTATACTTAGATTGCGTCGAAAAAACACGTTTAATCAAGGAAAATTTGGCAACTCTCAAATGTTGATACGGCGTTCTTGCTTAGGACGGGAGTTCTCCACACACGAGACACGGCTCTCGGAGTAAATGCAATTAGTCGTCTTCCAGAATGAGCTCAACTCCTCGAGGGCGGAGTCCGGCCGCGCTGCACGCTTCCACGTCTCACGTCACGTCTGCCCACGAGTGATTGTCAACCTCGCGAGGGGACGACGACACGAAAAGGCTTCGGCTCGGACTCAAGACCGGAGGCAAAAGCACCGAAATCCCCGCACAATCTGTTTCCTATGGCGTAGAAGTTACTTCGGGGATCGATACAAATCTTCGCTTGATGAGACGTCTTGCGCAATCTGTTCGACCGAGGGTAACCACCAGTGGTCTTGCATTCTCCCTAAAATTCAAGGTTGACTAGAAAGACTAAGTTTCAGGATTAATTTTTTAGGAGATGTCGGAAGTAGTAGGGGCAGACCGGGAGGGGGGTGCTAAAGGAGAAGTAGCTAAATTCTTCATATTTTCAATAAAAAATGAGGTCAACTGCTGGTAATTAACAGACAAACCCTAGCGCCTCGATAAGCTGGTGACAGACAAAATGGAACATTCAAATCACTGGCGTTGGGCTAAGGTTCTTCGCTAAGGATGGTTCGTACCAAAAATCTGCGGAAAGGAGAACGATGGACTGGAGGAAGGAAGAGTAAATGGACTGCATTTTGCAATAAGGAACTACAATAATTTCGGTCTCATACGAAAAAACACCTATCTGCATGTAGAAACTAAATAACAAATAGGTTGCTTCTAAACCGAATCAGATATTGTACTTTCTAATTGGTCTAAATCAGATATGAGACAAGACAAACGACTAAAAACAATTTTACAACACACATCAGACTGGAAGGCACTGGTTTGTTATTATCATCGTGCTGATTACAAATATGATTGTAGCTTGATTGAAAGTTTCTATCCTGGATTAAATTTTCGAAAACAAAAGCTTGAGCTTTTGCAACACATCTTTTTGACTTCCATTGGAATTCGATAGCAAGGACGCTATAAGGTCACCCAGAAGTCAACGGAGGAAAATTTAGAAAAAATTGAGATAGAGATAACATTTTATTGCAGTATCCTTAGACTGAACGGAGCTTCATCTCTTTATCCAGATTCTCCTGGACGGGTCAAAACGCCAAAACTTTTTACTTTCTCGCTCCCCTAGGGTAGAGAGGAAGTACTGTCATCCTCCAAGAAAAAAAAGAAAAAAAGTTGAAATTTCATCATTTTTTTCCATCTTGTGATGCATTGTTGGAAATAGCTGTGAAATTCTGCTGATCAGGGTGTCTACTAAAACAGGCTGGCCGAAAATCAGTACTTTTACAGTACTTATTCAGTACATTCCCGAGAAATTCAGTGCCTCCTCAACAGCAATTCAGTACTTTTTCAATACCTTCAACTGAAGAAATTCAAAGAATTTGAATTGCCCGCTCAAATTGCGACAAAAATGAAAAAAATTCCAGACTTCCTTGAAAAAATTCCGCACTTTTTCAGAACTTCCGGGCCGCCCCTTGTAAAATCAGTGCTATTTCCGAACTTTCCAGAAATTCCGGACTTGAAGACACCCTGAATGACGAATTACATTTTCATTTTATTCATTTTTCCAACTCCTGTTATATATTTACCCTTATCGTAATACTTTTTTTCGTATTTGCTAACGATAGTGACTATAATGCTACGAGAATTAGCGGTGCTTAGCTACTGAAGGGGATAAAAGATAACTCCTGGTAACTTACCAAATCTTCGTCGTCATGACCGTCGTCGTCCTCTCTGTCTTTCAACTGGGTTCGTTTAATGGTCTTAATAATTTTTTTGACGAAATTGTCCGGCTAAAATAGCAGCATGAAAAAGAAACCGGAGGATAGAAGAAAAAAGTTAAAATTTAGGCGAATTCCTCGAGTACTGAAGAGTAGGCGGGGATGAAATAATGGTAGTATAAGTAACGCTACGACTTCCACACCGGTAAAAGTCATTGTATCATTACTCGTGGGTTTAACGTTCTGCCGTCAAGGAGGAGTAACGATATGAATGAACTTAAAGCGAGTGACATCATTGACAGTATTTTAAATTAAGGATTTTTCATCATCGATGGGAACTCAGATTCAGGCATTGGGGGATCCAGCAAATTGGCACCCTTATTTTTTTCAATTTAAGCCTATGGAAATGTATCGATTCTTGGAGGGACCAGGTGCTCCGGCAAGAATCGATTACTTAACATAGGTTTAAATGGAGGAAAACCGGTGTTGCCAAATTGCTAGATCCGCTTCCGATTTTGCGAGTATTCAATTTGTGGATTATCACCGATATCTCAGAATAGCCTTTCATCGTTTCCCTGACGGTGGGAAGTAACTCCATTCCAAGGTTGCTAAGTTGACTCAAGCAATTTGATATTTCACAAGAATGTACCAGTGAAATTTTTGTCAAACATGTGTCTGATTTTTGCGTGATATCAGAAGAAAATTCAGCGAAATTTCATTTAAAAATGCCAACGATTCTCCTGGTAAAAATGCAATGCAAAGATCACCACAAGATGAAAAGTTTTTGTGGAATTTCAAGAATCTTTGATTCATCGACATTCTTGAATATTACTGAGATGCATATTTTTCTCCGACGTTTTCGGGTGAAAATGAATGCACGATTCACGGAAGAAAATTTTGACGTCGAGAAATTTGAAATTAAAAACTTTAAAATTTATGGAATTATTTCAGGATTTCAAGATGGTGAGTTTCCCTCATTTTCCGCTGGATATTCACTAGAGGATCTATTTCCTCGATTTTGCCAGATTTTTTCTGTCGTTTCGATAATTTTTGACCTGCGGACTGATCAAACTAGCCAATGGCATCACTGACTCTTATCGCGACACCCTCCGAGCGTTGAAATTTGCCAGAGTCCCCGACAGAATGTGTGTGTGTGAACGTTTCATTGAAAGAGAGTGAGAAAAGGTGAAATATCAGAATAAAAATGACCAGTCTGAGCTTTTGACAATGCGGCTGGGACAATCATCAGTATGCATGAGCACAAAATGCAAGGCCGGCTTTTTTACACCAGTTGAGCAACTTCAAGAATGGTTTCTGGTATGTTAAGCGCTTGATCCTGCCTAAGTTTTGCGATCAGACATGACGAGGAATCTACAACCACATAGATGCATGCCTTGCGACTTGTGACACACCGTCGCGAAATGCCGAGACATAATTTTTTCTTAATTCCAGCAAGGTTGATTCAATTTTAAACGGTCTACCGACATGAGATCCATGCACAGCGGAAAGTTTACTTTACTTGATGAAAATGTCGCGAGAAAAGTCGATATCTTATAGGGATTCGAATTTCATACCGTTGATGGCGTATCATTAAGCTAAAAATAAACAGAATAAGGAGGATTATATTTTGGTATGAAAATCGTATACTGTTGTCTAATTGTAACATGTTTCTATGTAAAATTTCCGGCCACTGGCCACTACGGTGCCACTGGTTTTCTCTGAAATCAACTCCAAAGCTCAAAAAAGCTCTCTAATTTAAGGCTGTAGTGGAGGGGATATCCCACGCTATCCGCAGAGTGAGAGTGATAGGGGGCTAATGCACTAACAGGATTCACACTTTATTTGGGGATTCTAAAACTGAAAACACAGCAATCCTGCTTGTGTATTTGCTCCCTATATTTGCTTGGAGAGTTGGACTAGATATGGAGGTGGACTCTCTGGGTAGCGTGGGAATATCGTATAACCTTCCGGCGAAAGTGTCACATGCGCCATGCGACGTTCCAAAATTTCCGCCACCATTTTATTTCTTTACAGAGAAATTGTTGGTTGAATCTGTTCGAAAAATTCACTGCAATTTATCGGCAGCACAGAGAAAATTTAGTGAAATTCTCGGATAGCTTCTTTAAACAATTTCCCTGTAAAACGAATAAAATGGTTGCGAAAATTTTGAAACGTCGCACGGCGCTTGTGATAATTCGGATAGATTTTCTAGAAAAACCTGGCAACGAGGCGTTATAGCGATACGTTGGAGGGCTATTACGCATGCGATAACGATAACTGAACCCGGAGCGGGTTTCACTTTCGTGGCAGCAGCATCGCCCTGGGGCAGATCCCAGGTTCCGGCCGCGGCTCCGTCAAAGCGCCACGGCTTCGAGGCGTATTCCCCGTCTTGGGTGCCACGTCGATTCAAAAAAACAGAGCTTTCTTCCCCCGCCCGGGCCCCGGGGGCTGCGTCTTACATCGATGGAACATGAAAACAACGGCTGGAACCCCACGGTGGACCGGACGGCGGCGCTTCCATCTCAAAGCCAAGCGGCTGTCCGAGATGCAGAGACCAAGTCGTCAAATAAGAGATCCCATCCGTGGCGATTGACGTCCACTTCCCCGAGCACTCACAGACGTCCAACTTTTGCCTTGAGTCGTTCTCCATTTCTGAACCAGCGTGGAGAAATCAAATCAAGCAATATCAAAGCCGGCGACAACATATTGTCATATTAATATACACGGGGTTGTCACAAAATATAGAGATAGAAATTCCCTGACATTTCCCTAATTTCCTTGACATATTTGAGTCGAGTTCCCTGACAATATGGAGGATATGCCGTACAACCAAGAAGACGTAGTATGAAATAATTTCCGGGCGAAATTCGTTGTTCTGGACGTCATATCTATTCTAGAAAGCGAATAAGGTGCCTACATTAAGAATTTTTCCCCGACACTTTCGGCATTTTCCCTGATATTTCAAGGGTTTCCGAAAATTTTTAAAATTCCCTGACATTTTCCGGCTTTCCCTGACGGTGGCAACCCTGATATACAGAGTGATCTAAGGGTTTCGCACCACTCTATATCCCCAGGGTTCTTTTCCTTTTTCAGAGTGATCCTCTTAGAATTTAGCGGGCCCAAGAGGTCGTTTTCTTTGACTTATAAGCACTTACAAAATTACAATTCTTTTTCCCTACTTGTTCAGAAGTTGCAGGGATGACTGATTTTAGTAATGCGGGACTTAAGGATCACCCTGTAGAGACACTGCACTAACAATCTTGGCAAAGTTACTGGGTGGGACATTAAGTTCGGTTAACTCTCCTGATAATGACTGATAAATGCCAGAATGAGCACTTTGCTACGCTAGTTTTTACAAATTGAGTTTGAGCGAATTGCTCAACTTTTTGATCGGCAGAAACTTGCATCGAAATCTACAGTTAAGCTACTGGAGAAGCGTACTTTAGCTTGGCATTAGTATCGAGCTGAACATGGTTCCCATTCATTATTCAGCGCTCGACGCGTAATTTTTTCTCCTTCGACAGTCGACAAGCCACCGATACCGCACGGATTGAAGATGGGCGGGGGAAAATGGTGGATTGGTCGGGCCTTGAAGTGACCTTATCTGGCCATTAAATTTGCCGCATTCATAATTCACATTCCTTTCGGATTCGAGTGCTGCGTACACACGGTTTTGCCACTCAAAATTGGCTATTCAAATGCGATGACAACTGCGGCCACGGTCCCTGCATTTCCGGGTCCCCCCGCCACTATCCTGTTGTCTCATAAGCGCGGCTGTGATGTAAAATGCGCACAGCAAAGACAACACTGCCGTGCTAAGGAAGAACGCCGTATGAACCTTCAGGCGTTCCCAAATTTCGATTCATAGGGCACGAATCACCGGGTACACTCATGAATATTTTTCTTCCAATTTTTCAGATTTCTCCTGAAGTTCCTGAAAATTTCGAGGAAAAATATTCATAATTTTCTTCAAAATTAAACATTTCCTTGAAGGAAATTTGGCAACTCTCGAATGTCCATACGACGTTCTTCCTTCGCAAGGCAGAACAGACGGTGGCTCAAGGCCCTAAGCCCAAGGGAGAGATGAAAATGATAAGTTTCCTCAAATTTTACACTCCTCACAGTCAAAGAATTGCCGGATAATTTTTTCACCTGTCCAAAGCTTCTCAACTGGAAAATTTTCCTCAAAGCCCTTGAAAACTCCCTTGCCAACGTGCTTCAGCAGAGCGAACTTACGTCAAGATTTGTCAAGGAATTTCTCTGTCTTGAAAGAACTTAAATCCACCTTAAAAAATACTGAGGAATCACCATGAGCCAATTTTACACTCCTCACAGTCAAAGAATTGTCGGATAATTTTTTCACCTGTCCAAAGATTCTCAACTGGAAAATTTTCCTCGAAGCCCTTGAAAACTCCCTTGCCAACGTGCTTCAGCAGAGCGAACTTATGTCACAAACTGTCAAGGAATTTCCCTGTCTTGAAAGAACTTAAATCCACCGTAAAAAATACTGAGGAATCACCATGAGCCACCCATTGAGCAAGTTTTATTAACAAACACTTGAAATTAAGTGCTCCACATTAAGTACGTCGAGTTCAAAATATCAATCTTAGAGTTATATTTTTTTTTCATCGATACTCGGCGGACATTCTCACACTACATGATTCACGATGGCAACCCCCCCCCCTTCCCATATTACCCCTTGAAAAAGTGCCTTGTTAAATTAGGATGCCCGAGAGAAAACTCTAATTTTTCAATTTCGGAACGAATAAATAATTTTACAAAATTATTTACTTAATTTTTCGACGTTCGTCCACAAATCCTCAATTTTTTGACAACAGACGATCTTGCAGCTCAAGTGTCTTCCTATGAATCTGACACTGAGTGATTGCCACTGATTCCAGAAAAAATTATGGCGTCTCTTGATTCACTGGAAAAAAAAAACACATTTGATCTAGAGTCCAGACTCTTAAAAACATCGACAAGAAAAAGTACTCTTGATTCAATCAGAATCTAGCTTAAATCAAGAACCAAGCCTCTTAATTTAAGCGGATTTCGTTTTGATTCAAACAAGAATCCGATTGAATCAAGAGTATTTTTTCTTGTCAATGTTTTCAAGAGTCTGGACTCTAGATCCAATGTGCTTTTTTTTTCCAGTGTTCTACATTTTCCATTCATTTCGGTGCAAATATTGTGCCTCGGAATTCGATATCCGTTTCGGAGGTAACTGACTTGAGAGAGGTGTGAATTCTTTCTGGGTGCAGTAATCAAGTCGCAGTGTCTAAGTGAATGTGTCCGATTTTTCCTTCCTGTCGCTTCATGAGCTTTCACAACCTTGAAAACCACACGAGCGACGTCTAGGTCTTTGGCGTTCCTGGTTTAATGACGTCTTGCGACAATATAAGAGGTAAATGATGGAAGTCGCGGAATTTTCCCTCTCTATCTATCAAATGAGAGAGAAAGGCGAGGAGAAAATAGGGGAGGGAGAAAGGCGAGGGGGAAGAAAGAGAAAGGTGGAAGAGCTCGGGTTATCGTATCTGGAGCAGTTACGCCGCACATACAAGCCTCATACACTGAGGCCCTTAGGGAACTCTTATCCTTCAGGAAAGTGGCTACCGGAAAATAAGAAATTCCAGATTTTTAGTCAAGGGGTTTCTGAAGGAGGTAAGTATATGAGCCTTAGAACGAAAACTTGGAAAAACGGGTCATTTTTAGGAGGAGAGCTTCTTATTTTCTCTGACAGGGTGTCTAGTTTTTATTCATTTTGGGAAATCCTGGTTTTTCCTGATTTTTGACTGCTAAATCCTGTTTTCATAATTTTTCCGAATCCTGATCAAATCCTGATTTTTTGCGGAGAAAATTAACGGACGGATAACGGATAATGAACGGGAAAAAAGCGGATGGCCGAATTTTCTCAAATCCTGATTTTACGACCGATTTTTCCTCAAATCCTGATGAAATCGGGATTAAATCCTGATTGACCTCAAATCCTGATAGAATCGGGAAGATCGGTAAAATCCTGATGCTAGACACCCTGAATAATTCAGATGAAAGTGGTCAGAGGTATCGCATCAAAATTCGGCATGATTTCAATTTGTGTAATTTTACTTAATTTTTTACAACTCATTTGAGTGCGTGTTAAACGACCGATATCTGTGATGAATGTATGCGGGAGGATTAAAAATTATCCTCGGGAGCTTTTTTCCTTAGAGTACTTAGGGTTTTTCGCCAGTCTTCCTCTTGATGACGCAGAAACGATAATGATCTATTGAGCCATTACGAACAGAGCGCGGAGCAAGCTTTATTAAGAGAAGTGAGAGTGCGAAATCCGTAGTTTCTCACACTTTGTGTAAGAGAGGGTGTATAATAGGCCGTGTCAAAGAGGAGTAACGGACTTGTTCAGAATTTGACGGTGATGAAGAGGTCACTTCGGGTCAAGTTCAGAGGACTTGTAAAAGACGGCTACCCAGGATCAATAAATATGACTTCCATAAGGCACCGCAAAGAGCAATCTTCAAAGATCTACAACTTCTCTACTTAATAGATTTTCTCTGTTTGTGAGGGGGATAGTCCTCCCCGCAACCAGAAGCGTCTGGAAAATTCATCTTCATCCAATTTCCGCAATTTTCGAGATGTTTTTCTGGTCGCCAAAACTCTTGATACATTCAAGATTATTTCGTGAGCTTTCCACCCTCCTGCGACTTAAACGCCAAGCAATGGTATCAAACTTTAAGTTTCCGCATCTTCAGGGATTCTCTGGGTCACAACAGAATTTGATTTAAAATTAGCGGAGCATGGATTTCGGATTCGGATCAGCCTTGATTTATCTGATGGTTCCCAGGATTCCCGCAGCTTTCAGACTGACTTCTGAGAGAACTACAGGGAGTCTACTGAAACAGGCTGGTTAAAAATAAGTACTTTTACCTCAGTGCCTCCTCAAACAGAAAAATTCCGTACTTTATCAGTACCTCCATTTGACGAAATTCGAAAAATTTCAAAAATTTGAAATTGCGACAAAAATGACAAAAAATTACAAAAATTCCGGACCTTTTTGCGGAATTTCCACACTTTTTCAGTACTTCCGGACCGCCCTTAAAAAAATCAGTACTATTTCCGGACTTGTAGACACCCTGGAACCACAGTTCCTGCAGACAGTTTCCGAAATCTCTCCAATCAAAATTCGATGAGTTCTTTGACTGCCTCCTCGAACTTCTAGTCGGAGCAACGCAAACGCCGGACGGAACAATTGTACAATTGTACATGCAGGAGGAAATGCGGGATATAAGAGCGACATCAGCGGTAGGAAGAATTGGCTGGCAGTGGCGTGGCTCGTGCAAGCGCGGTGGTAATCGAGTTGACAATCGGCCTTCCTCATACATCGGGAATCCTGATGACCGCAAGCGTGCCTTCAGCCGCTTCATCCTCGATATTTGCACTTTCACGGCCCCTTCTCCTTCTCCCACTCCGGAATCGCACTTCCAAACCGGTGTCGCGCTACGCAGCAACGTGGCCGCAGAATTCTTTCAGTTGAATTTTTTCACCAAAATCGTTTGTCCAGTCCTCCCATTCCATGCCCGTCAAAAGTTCTGGGATACGGAACTTTTTTGTTCCAATTTCTCCTAGTTCATAACTATCAAAAGTTCCGGGATCGTTTTCAGATTTGTTCAAAAGTTCCGGGATTGTTTTTAGATTTGTTCAAAAGTTCCCAGAAAGTTCCGGAAAATGCAACAGATCCGGAAAATTTCGGGGATTTTAAAAGTTCCGGGAAAAATTCAGGAACATCTCAGAAGTTCCGAAATTTGGAACTAGTTTTGGGAAATGGAATCACTTTGTTTGCCCTTCAATAATGCGTGTCTAATAATGATCCCCTAGGAAAAATATCAACTCGACTCAAAAGGGTATTTTTAAAGGAGACACCTGGTAATATTTGAATGTTCGCACGTTCATCCCTAAAAGTACCAAGTAACGACCAAGTACTGTCAGTTGATCTGACCAAAAAAAAGTAACCCAATGTAACCATGAACGCGGAGATATTGAACTATGTACAGGGCTGCAATTTTCCAGGAAAAATAAAATTTGAAAATTCAAGTGAAATATTCCATGAAATTTCTGAAAAATATTGAAAAATACCAGTTCCTTTTCACGTTTCTCAAAATGTAAAAATTGTGTCTGTCTTCTATTTTTGTGTATTCGAGTGCGGGTTGCATACTCAAACCCCTGAAAAATATGGAATTTTTCATAGCCGCGTGAAATTTCACGAAATCCTCCTAGGAAATTTTCCAACCTTTCATATTTTCCATTTCACGCCTTCAACCCTGACTATGTACACTGGAAAAAAACACATTGGATCTAGAGTCCAGAATCTTAAAAACATGGACAAGAAAAAATACTCTTGATTCAATCGGATTTTTGCTTAAATCAAGAACCAAGCCTCTTAGTTTGAGCGGATTTCCTTTTGATTTAAGCTTAAATCTGATTGAATCAAGAGTGTTTTTTCTTGTCAATGTTTTCAAGAGTCTGGACTCTAGATCCAATGTGTTCTTTTTTCCAGTGCACTTGTACCATGCATGAATCTGGCGGGTAGATTCGGCAACGGAGCAGAAAGCACGACCCGCGACGTAGGAGAGGAGGGGGAGGGGGAAAGGGACAGCAGGTGGCAAGCGACGCGTCGCGTCGCGTCGCGTCGTCGACCTGTCTACTGCGGCATCATCGACGCGACGACGACGACGCGACGTCGCATAGCGTCGGTCTCCGCGCTGGCATCGGCAACGTTTCTCCGCTCTAAAAACGTGACGACCGTCTGTAGTGTCCTGCTCCAGCTTCAGGGTGAAATCCAACACGTCGTCGTTCACACGATACGTTCACTCCGCCCGCAGTAGAACCGAGGGGTAGAGCACGGTATTCAAAGTTGTGCTCCCGACGCAGAGGCGACTTACTAACAGCCAGTTTCGTAATCTTGTCGATTATAGAAAGAATCATTGGTTTGGCAATAATAATCAACATAGTTCGAACGCAAGGAAATATTTCTATAAAATCATCAAGAGAAATCCCTCCTCTGGAGAAATGAATTTCCATCACTTAATCAATTATCGTTGAAAAAGGAAGCGTTCATAAATTACGTAACGCTCGAGGATGGGGGTATAGGTCTGCGTCACAAGGGGGGAGGGGGGTTAGCGCCAGCATTGATTCGTATCCGAGGGCTACTTTTCCCGTAGATACCACTATTGCCGCTCGTAGGAGCCCGTTTGGCCTACCTCGTCAAATGAAGGAGAATCCAATGCCCGCGTCTCATCTCAAGACCGGAGGTAAGGCTTCCTGATACACCCCCGTGCGAGGAGGACTAGAACAGTCGTACACAGAGGGTTGGTTACGAGAATTCTTAAGATCAAAGCACAGTCCCAGACGTCAAGTTGGATCGCTGAAGGTTCCATCCTTATGTTTGATGAGAATACGAAGAGACATTCCGAAAACGTTCACATCTTGAAAAATCTTCCTTTGCATTTTCGCATGCATTCTACAGGGGGGTGATTTTCGAGAAAGACGAGAGAGATAAGATGATTTTGAGAGAGGCTCAATTTTTCGAGGAGTTGAGTAAATCGAAGTAGGCAATTTTTCGAGGAGTTGAGTTAATCGAAATAGGCTATTTAGCGTATTCTGTTCCGGCAATCAGATTTTGATGAACCAGTTGACAAGTTAACAGACTGGGTATACGTTTAACGACTTATTTCTCTTTACGTTATGACGGTATTCGAGAAGGAGAGAAGGCGGAAAAGACCAAATTTGGAGTACTCCCAGCCTCCGAGGCGTAAGAGCCGGATCCGTAACAAGCTGCAAGACTGCGGGTACCCGGCCAACGACAGAACCTCTTCATACGATATTGCCGCATCTTCCGTGAGATCGTAATTCTGTTCCTTTCAAATCAATGAAAGTTCCTCGTGTCTCCTAAATATCTGCCGTCATCTAGTTACCACAACAATACTCATAATTTAAAACTACCCAAATGATTATTTATTTCTTTTCCATGCTCGTTCTACAGGATGGCCCATGATTTAAGTACGAATATTGAAGCAGTCGGTTCTTTGGGTCAAAAAAAGACGTTTTTGTGGTACAATTTTTTTTTTTTTTTTTTTTTTTTGCCAAAAAGCTTTCCCTGGAGGCCACCCCCCCTCCCCAATAAAAAAGTCGGAGAAAAAAAACTCGTCTTCTTAACACCGTGACAATGTTTATCAACCAATATTAATGAAAATTGGTAACTGGGTGTAATTCTTGGCGCTCTCTTCATGTTTAACTTCCAAAGAGAAAACTCATTTTGAGAGGGGGGGGCGGGGGTTGTGGGGGCATCGAACCTAAAAGTGGCGAAAATTAATGTTTCTAGCGACAAAAATTGATTTCTGACGGCACCACTTGATTCAGCGTTGAATATTGAGAAAATTTATCTTGAGTTTTTGGGCTATCACTCATCGTATTCGAGATAATAGGGGGATAATGGGGCCCCCAGGGAAAGTGTTTTGGGGAAAAAAGTACCAGAAAGTCTTTCTTTTTACCCAAAGAATCAACTCCATCAATATTCGTGCTTAATCCTGAGTCACTCTGTATAGTGTTGAGAAGTTCGAATGAAATGAGAGCACGACTTGGCTGGAAGGCGCCACCTATCAACTCGGCGTGGCGCGAGCAGAGCCAGGCATACCATTTGCGATCGAGATTGCCCATCGCTCATCCCATAAACCGATCACCGATCACTTTCCGTTTCATTTGAACATGCGTGGTGCACGCGCACGCGCACGCGCAGGTCGATGCCACCTCCTAGATTCTTTCCTGCTTACGTTCCTTCTCCCTGTTGCCAGCAACGGCAGCGGTGACCAGCCTCTCTTACAGTAGTTCCAGAAGTCTCTGAGCAATTCCCTTGAGCAGCAGGCATTGGTCGAAATTAGATTTTCAAGGGTTCACGACAGTGGCGCGAGAAATGAATGATTGATTATTATCGATGTCTCGCCTTTGAAACTATGGTAAAGAATCGACTACTAAGGTGTTCGCTGCTCTTTTTCAGCTTTTATCACATATATCCTACAATTTTTGTTAAAGTTATGATATATTATTTTGAACCAAACGATACATCGAACCACGATCGAATACGATCCCTGCGAGTAAGAAGTTTTCCGGAGAACATGCGAATTACTCGTTGTATGTGGAGTCATTTGGACGTATTTGTGTCAAACGGAGCTATGTGCATTTAGACATGAGCCCTAGACCCATAAGGATACATTTATAACAGGGCTCACGTCATAATGCACATAGCTCCGTTTGACAGAAATACGTCCATTTAATCCAACTTGAAGTGCAAGGAACGCCCGATTACGTAAACAAAATTTGGAAATGGGTATTCCGACTCCATTGAAGTGAGCACTTACTCGAGCGTTATCTGAGACTGATAATACATAAAAGTTTACACCTTGCTCTATTATTTATGGTGACAGGCACAAATTAATGAGTTCAAGACTGTACGTTTCCGTGGCGAACAGATTAGGTTTTGGGGGAAAAGAAGAGGATATTCGAAGTTGTTCAGTTGAACTCGTCGATTGATTCAATACCAAATTGATACAACCAGGATGACAGGGTTCGTCTGCATGTAAAATACAGAAAAGGGGGAAAAAACAATATCCCAAGATGAGTAATGACTGAGTAAATGTTTTTCTACTTTTTGATATCCTCCTAAGTAGAAGCTAATTATGTCTGAAAATCTTTAGTGTCTTCGTGTGTGCGCAGACTTTCGATAAAAATCATATTCCGTTAAAATTGGTGCCAACTCTCCGATTGCAATGTTTTCCATTGGTTCCCTTAGCCATCCGATGATGGGTCAGTTCGCTGGTCACAGATTCATGTTTTAATACTCGATTATGTTAGAAGAGCTAAAAATATTCAGATCTGTCAAAACACTAACTTGCAATATTACCGAAATATCGCGCTTGGAAAAACTCGTTTTATGACGTCATCCATCGTGGTAGTTACACCCTTGCTTCAGTAGCGTGGCGTGAATTGCGATGTATCGATTGTTAAACCATTTAAACCTATGGTAAAGAATCGATTATTAAGGTGTTCGCAGCGAACACCCAGTTTATCGATTCTTTTCCATTGGTTTAAATGACATAACAATCGATATATCGCAATTCACGCCACGCCACTGCCTTGCTTTCTTCTATTTTGTTTTCATCCGACTTACACGTTGACCAGTGCAAAATAATACGTGCATCCCTAACTGATGAAACCAAGGGTGTCACTATTGAGGTGGATGACGTCTTAAACCGAGTTTCTCAAAGCGCGATATCTTGGTTGTTATTAGCGTAGATAATTGGTTTTTGGACAGATCTTAATTTGTATTGCTGATTTACGAGAATCGAGCGGAATGACACGATTCTAAGACCAGCGCAACATGCCCTTTCGGCAATACCTAAGTTCCACAAAACCCCCCTCGGCTGAACTTGCAGACGGAAGGGGTGGGGATTTCGGAGGGGAACTTGTGACGTCACGACACTAATCACAGTGCACCTGACCAAGCGCAAGGCAGACGAGAGCGAGCCTGGAACTGCATTGCTGTGAAATGGAAAAGCGCCGTGAGAGCCCTTGGAAGTTGCCAAGTTTTGTTTCAGAAAGTTAAAATTTACTGGGATAGTAGTCAACCATGTTCCTATTTTATTCGTGATTCAATGATGAATCTCGGCAAATGTCTCGGAAAAATATCCACAACTTTCCTTAAAAATAATGGATTTTACCGGCGGGGAGTCGGGCAACATAGGGAAGTTCATACGGGGTTTTCCAGGCGCACGGCAGTTCAGGAAAAACGCCGTATGAGCCTCCAGACGTTGCCAAGTTCCCTTCGATAAAAACCTAATTTACTGTGTAAATTGTGAGTATTTTTTCCCAAAATTTTCAGACAATTTTGTACGCAATTCAATCTAAAAAATCAGAGGATTTCAGAGAAAAATGTGCATGAATGTCGTCAAAAATACTATCTTTATCAAAGGAAATTTGGCAACTCTCGAGTGATCATACGGCGTTTTTCCTGGCGCACGGGAGTGTAGCTGTGGCGCGCGCGGGCGCGAGTGGAGCTAATTGGGCGGCGGACTCATTAGCGGCGTGGCGCATGGCATTGCGTGGCGGCGGCAAATCACATGACGCTATGCGCGGAGGAGGAAGTGATCGGGCGATGAGCTGCGGCCGCCTGCGCGTGCGCCGCGAGAGGGCGGCAACCGGCGACGCATCGCTGTACGGTTACCGCCGAGTCCATGCCAGTTTCGGAATAAACCTGAGCGGTGGGCCGGCTCTGTTCCATCAGGCAACTTCCGACCCGTTCGTCGGGGTCATGGCACGTCAAACGAACTTGTGACGCACCCAGTGCCAATCGTGCCGAGATCAGACGTCAGACGTCAGACGTTACTCTCTCCTTTGCCTCGTCCCGAGGATGATAAAAAATTATTACTGAGGTGGGTTCGCTTGGCATCGGCTCACGCCGGATTTGAGGATTTACTTTCTTCCTCCTCGAAAATCACCGCCGCCGACAAGTCTCCTCAGCTTCTGAGTTTTTTCCAGCCGTTTTTACGGCGAAAGAGGTCTCGGAGAACTGCATTTTGTCGCGTTTTAGGAGGCGAAAATGGTGAAGATGAAACCACTTTCAGAGCAAAAATACTTGTGAATCAGGATCGAACTTCGAAAAAATCGTCAGTTCATTGCATATCTGTGGGCAATTCCAAGTAAGATTTAGCGGAGATTCCCCATACCGGTGGTGTAGAGAGATATACCGCGTACACAATCTGATCGGTAAAGTGATCTTTAAAGATGGGGGTGTAGCTTATTTGCCTTGCAATTCAAGCTGCAGTATTCTCCGCCAAAGAGAGACGTAGTGAGCTCAGTATCCAAAATAGGTTAGATTCAATGATGTAACCCTTCTGTAATTAGATTTTGTCATTAGTCTCTTCATTGAAGATCTCACACCGCTCAACGATACTGATCAGCGCGTATCCCCACTTTTAGAAAACCGAGCATTATGCCTGTTCCAGCTTTCCCGCTTTTCAATGACTCGGACACTCTCATTCTACAGCTCTCCTGTCAATTTAAGACATGTTAATGGATGGCAGAGATGCAATGGTGAGGTCACAATATGCAGAAATTGATACAATTTTTTACGAATCAGCCCGAGACAATAGTGACATGAAAAAAAACTATAAAATTTATAGGGGGAAAACGGGAAACAAGGCTGAAAATACAAACTAAAAACCCAAGACACGTTCCGACTCAAAACTGAGTCATTTTCAGTCGGAAATTACATTAAAAATTGTAAAAATATCGATTAAAAAATCTAAGACCTACATGTTGGTGGCCGAGATCCGAGAAAAAAAATCAGGTTTTGAGTGCTGTATTTTTAACCTTATTTCCCGTTTCCCCCCTTGTTTTTTCCATAATATGCAGAAATTAAGACGGATTAAGGGCTCCGGGTTTCCTTCTCAAAACTGACGAGAAATTCTCTGCAACGGCCCAGTAGTATTGTCAACCGGCCCAGAGAAGGCTACTTCGATCGTCCTTGAAAGTAAAGCAATTCCTCCTGCCGAAGAGATGGCTGTGGAAAGGTCTCTCGTTGCCCCTGGAGTCGCTCGACAAAATGCCTGGTCTGGCATTAATTTTTCCTTCGACAATTGTTCAAATACCTAATTCCTCGCGTCACGCTATGCATACTCCAACTCGAGACGACGGAGGAAAGGGGCAAGTTCCCTTCGGATGTCTACAGTCGCACTTCTGACGAAAGGGCGTTTCTCGATTCCCACGAGAGCCCTGTTCTCCGTTCAATTCAATGCTTTTCGGAGCTCACGCGGAAACGAAGAACGTCCTTACGACTTAGGTGCGACGAGATGTGACGCCAGGGCAGTGGCGAGGCGTGAATGATCGATTATCGATATCTCGCCATTTGAAGCTATAGTAAAGAATCGATTATTAAGGTGTTCGCTGCAAACACCCTGATAATCGATTTTTTAAATAAGTTTGAGTGGCGTATCAATCGATATATCGCAAAGCACGTCACGCCACTGCGCCAGGGTCGTGTATCGTCGTACACACAAGACGCGTCCCGGCGCCCGACGTGCCGTCATAAGTAACGTTGTATGAGCCTTCAGACGTTGCAAAATCTCCTTTAACAAATCGCGATTTCGGGAAAATTTGTAAATATTTTCTCCCCGTTTTTCAGAAAATTTTGTTCGTAGTTTCATCTAAATTGTCTGAAAATTTCAAGAAAAATATTCATGCACTGAAAAAAAAAAACTTCGGCTGTGGAAGCCATTCTTTCGGGCTATTTATACCTGCCGTCTGCGTTCCGGGCTCAGCGGCCGAAAGTTCCGGGTGCAGCACCCGAAGCAGTCGAAGCTGCGGCTCCAGCATCCGGCACTTTCGGCCTCTGAGCCCGGAACGGTCGGTAGGTCTATATGACCTGTAACTTTTTTTTCAGTGTGCTGTGACTTTCCTCTCAATAAATACTTTTTGAGAGGAAATTTGGCAACGTTGGAATCTCGATACGGCGTTCTTCTTTAGGACGGAGTTGATTGGGGCTGGGGCTCGGATCTGGAGCCGGGAGGAGGGTTCACGCACATACACGCGCCTACTCCGCGTCACCTCCGTTAGCCATCATCAAAATATAATTGAAAAGCGTTTGCCTCCGTCCGCCGCGACGCCGGGCGTTGCCCGGTGGCCCGGAAAATCCGGCTCCGTCCCCCGGGAGTGGAGCACCGTTCCCCGGCCGGGAAAGCGCGGCAAGGGCGGGTGCCGACATTCCTCATTTCCCGTGTGCGACGCGAGGACCAACGGGAGCCCCAAGCTGGAACGGTGAACCGCCACTGCTAATTCGACAGGACGTCAGGCCCCCTGTCCACCGTCCACCGCTGTCGAGCACCGTCCCAACCACCGCGCCGCCGCCCAGAAAATTCCAGCTCCACCGCCGTTGTCAGCTTTCAGAAGGAGGCTATGGGTGCCATCATCAAGAATCCTTCGAAAAATAAAAACGTGAACTCATCGACGCCATTCGATGTACGAAAACGTAAATCGATCAACGAACCCGCGAATCGATCTATAAGCCCGTGATTCCATCGAGAACCCCGTGAATCGATCGACAAACCCAGGAATCGATCGATAAACCCGTGAATCGATCGATAAACCCGTGATCTATAGACCCAGGAGCCCATCGAGAAACCCGTGAATCGGTCGACAAACCCGTGAATCGATCGAAAAACCCATGAATCGATCGAAAAACCCATGAATCGATTGAAAAACCCATGAATCGATCGATAAACCCGTGAATCGATCGATAAATCCGTGAATCGATCTATAGACCCAGGAACCCATCGAAAAACCCGTGAATCGGTCGACAAACCCGTGAATCGATCGAATAACCCATGAATCGATCGATAAACCCGTGAATCGATCTTTAAACCCAGGAATCGATCGAGAAACCCTTAATTCCATCGATAAACCCGTGAATCGATCTTTAAACCCAGGAATCGATCGAGAAACCCTTAATTTCATCGAGAAACCCGTGAATCGATCGCCAAACCCGTGATTATTTCCATTGGTGCATAAAATCAGAGATTTTGAACTATTTTCGTGAACAGATGATGACGTCAGGCAGGGTTTCGTCTCGGTTTTATACCTCTGCCCCCCCCCCCCAAGTTCCCTCTCGCATCCCTGAAAGGAAATGAGCAAGACTGGCCTAGACCATTCTTTCCCTGAAGTACCTAACGTTATTTGCGGAAGGCCCCAAAGTAGGAGGGTTACTTAATAAAAAAAGAAACTGGCATGGCATTGTTCATCTTACGATCAAAATAAGTGAGCGAGTTCCTACCAAACTCGGTTGCTATGAGCTTGGCAACAGTGAAAAGACGTGCGATTGAGGAGCCAATGCTCTCGAGATGCTTTAATAGAGAGAATGGGCTTCACGTTCAGCCACACAATGCTGGGATGCGACTCATGAAAATGACTCACTAAAACATTCTGATACACGCCTTGAATCTCTTTAATTCTTCAGATTGTAGCGTTTTTTGATTGATATTCTTATCAGTTCTTACGGCGCCGAGACGAACTGAGGTGTGGCACTTAGTGTAGAGCAAAATCATGAATCAATGAGGTCGATTAAACCTTTTCAGTTACCTAAAACCTTCAGTAAACCTTAGGAATTCCTTATCAAGGATCTCTGTCAAAATGCTGTTTTGCCCTGACCTGCAGTCTGATACAATATGGAGTTAACGCTTCTGTTTCCAGTTCTCATTTCAGGTCAAATCTTTGATTTAAAATCTGAAAATTGAGTGCCAGAATCTAAGAAAAATAAATGCAACCGACAGCAGAAACTCGATGGATTACCTTTTAGGGGCAACATGTTGAAATTAAAAGGCAAGCTATATCGAAAAAATACGAGCAAGAATGAATGCAATTAAGGGTCATCGCCCATCGCCCACGGTGATCGATTTTACGAGCGATGAAAAACTTAATGACTTTTCCAGGATCATTGCTGATCCAATCGCGCGATTAAATGGACGTATTTCTGCCAAACGGAACTATAAGCATAATGATGTGAGCCCTGTCATGCATATATTCTTACGGCTCTCAGGGCTCATGCCTATATGCACATAGTTCCGTTTGGCAGAAATACGTTCAAATGAAACCGAAAGCATCTTCGAGGAGTGCATTTAGAATGGTTAATGTAGACTTAAAAATGTGGAATGATCAGATAAGTTTTAATTATATGTAAAAATCCTTCTCGAGTCTTAATTTCATCTTTCTTTTGCTGAAGACTAGCTGCTCAGTACTGCGTCAATGAGAGCCAACATCATTTATAAGGACGAAGAATGATTTGATACTTTATTATCATAATTGAAAAGGTCTTGAAAGACATACCTACATGAACAAGGCAAGCCTGTATACTCAAATTTTAGTACTTGTGGTTGAGTTGAAGTCGAAATTTTCCTTTCATCTCAAAAGAACTTAAGTTTTTAAAGAAAAACAGTTTGGTAAGATGAACCGAATGCACGGTGCTCAATATCGGCCGTATTGTTCGGTTCATGCGACCGCTCTCTCGGTTCATGCAACCGAGCTTTTTCGTTAGTTTTGTTAGGTTTTAATGCACGGTTGCTTGAACCGAGGATACGGTTATCCCAGAACCGAAATAGCGGTTGCATGAACCGAATAACACGGCCGATATTAAACACCGTGCATATGACCCAGATTTTTTTCGGCTATCGTTTAAGTTTCAATTTTATTTTACTTGAGCCACAGTTCTCGAGGACGAAAAGATCATTTACTCGAACACAGTTAAAAATTTCCGTGTTTATGTTAACTTTGAGTTCCTTATCTTCAGGCCGATCAACCAAAATGACATGGTGGGCGATCGACCAATTTTTTTTTTTTTTTTTTTTTAAACTGACCGAAACTCTAGATTGTTTTGAGATATCTGGGGATAAGGAAAGTGTCCAACTGAACTGCAGTGTTTTAGTTTCTCTCGATGTCACTTAGAGGTCGCGACTTGCGAGAGGCTAGTACATCGGACTATCACCAGTGCGATCCAGGTGTGATTCTGGCGGTTTAAGCCTGATTTTTTAACGAGGTTCCAAATTTTCAATCCAAAGATTTAGTCAATGAAAACGAAAGACAAGGTAACCAAAAAATGTTGACCGCACGTTAGGTTACTTTGCGTTCTACTACCACAAAATATCGGTTACTTCTTACTGTGAACCGTCACTGGGAGATTTTTTTCTGCATACGTGCATAAAACTCCCACTGACAAGGCATAGTGGGTAGTGAGCGGGCAGAGAACTGTCAAAGCAGTGCGGACTGTCATTCCTGCGGAGATACCCACGTCGCCGACGTTGAGATTTCCCCTACACCTTCATTCGAGACAATTCAACGGATGGAAAGGGAGTATCCGACACGGGAAGACAACGCTGCCCAGGCAACGGCACGGCTTCGAAAAGGAGGCAGAAAATAGGGCAGCCAAAGCTTATGCAGCCGCCTGCAGTGAGGGATACGCGATCAAGAGAAAAGCTTCCATGAACATGGAGCGGAGGGGCTAAGGGAGAGACCCTTGGTCGCCAAGTATCAATTACCATTCTGACACGTTTTACAATCGTAGCAACAGACGTGCCTATACTGCCGTGCTAAGGAAGAACGCCATATGAGCCTTCAAACGTTGCTGAGTTTCCTCTGATAAAAACCGAATGTCTGAGAAAGTTGTGAATATTATTTTCTCATATTTTCAGACAATTTGTACACAATTTCATCTGAAATATCTAAAATTTTCAAGGAAAAATATGCATACATTTTTTCAAATATGCAGGTTTTATCAAGAGAAATTTGGCAACTCCTGAATGTTCATACGGCGTTCTTCCTAAGCACGGCAGTATATGTGTCATGCTTGTAAATGCTACCGCGAGTGAACCCAGCCCGACACCTTCAGTCCGACTATTTGCATGCGCGAATTCAAGAGATTGTCACAACCAAACACATGAGGTGTACAGGGTGTCTATTAAAACTCGTAAAAAATCAGTACTTTCACGGCACTTTAACGGTATACCTTCAAAAAAAAAAAAAAAAAAAAAAAAAAAAAAAAAAAAAAAACGCGGCGGGCAGAGAGCGCGAAACGTAGATTGACGCCTACGAACCTAACAGGGATACTTCACGCATTACGCAATGCGTGAAGTATCCCTGTTCGGTCTGGCGGGCAAATACTGCACTTAGATACGATGCGCAAGTGATTGCATACATTCCACGCGGTCTTAAAATCCATGCGTAGGATGAAGACGGCAAATCCGTATCTTCATGCGAAATGTTCCAACTTTTTCAGTCCTTCCGGACTGCCCTCAAAAAATCAGAACAAATTCCGGACTTTTTGGATACGTAGACACCCTGGGTCCCTGGCGCATATTCTCGACCTAATCTTGACATGGCGCCAATCGGCGAACGACAAAGAACGTGGCACGGACAACTCGATGAAAATATCCCACTATCAGAGGCGCGAAATTATCCTTCTGGGAATCATCGGAAACAATCAAAGCAAACACTTAACAATGATGATGCAGAAATACCCGTGTAAACCCGATGAAACACTGTTCAAATATTGGTTTGTTGTAATAGGAGAGAAACCGGAGGCAATGATGTCATCTTTTTCAGCAATGTTTATCTGTTTCCTCTGTTTATAACAAATGGCGGCGCGGCCAGACTGTGCGGGAAAATCCCAACTCATCAATAATCCACGATCATACTCTGTGCGATTATTTTCAGCGATGCGGCAACTATTTACAAGGTTGATCCAAATCCAAAGAAGCTTGTCAGGCTCTTATCTAAAAGCTTCTCTTTCTCGCATCAGACCGCAGACGTTTTATGTCCGTGCTTCAAGCGCAATACATAAAACTATACAAGAGACCTATTTAATTGTTGCTTTAGGGTTAGACAATCTGAGTCATAACACTTGATAGTTCTCAATCGAGTTTTTTCTTCTCTTTTTACACCTAGAGACTCCACCTCCCGATGATTAAAATGAAGAGATAAACGCAAAGAACGCTGATCCAACAGGAAGTTGAAAATCTGTAATTTTCCCGATAAAAAAGTTAATACCTTCTTGATTACTCATCTGATTTATAATTAAAATTAGATGATGACTGTGCAATATCAATGATTTCAACTTACAGACCATCCAAACAGTTTACAGATTGGTGCTTCATGAGTTTTTAACAGGGGATTTTTTTAATAACACGGTTAGTATATTGATTTATGAGCAAAGTAGGCTATCATTTAATAGTATCTCAGAATCGCGGTCTTAGAAATCGTTAAAATTTCAAATCAAAGAACAGAGACTGTTCTTTCGCGTCATTGAATGGAGCTGCTTGAAATCTTAAAGCCGGCTTCAATCTTCAATTGGATGTATTTCTGCCGAACGGCACTATGTGCATTAAGACATGAGCCCTGAGACCCATGAGAATATATGCATAACAGGGTTCACATCATAATGCAAATAGTTCCGTTTGGCAGAAATACGTCCAGCTGTTCAGAGGCAAACGAACTATCTTGACTCTTCACCGGAAAAACTGTAGTTCTTGCGATTATCATGCTTTTATATTCTTTGATTTTTAGTTATAAAAAAATCACAACGTTTCAATCGAAATATCTGTAAATTAATTGAAAAGTTGTTGTTTGCAAACATTTACCGTCTTCAAAATCCGTCGATACATTTTTAACCTATGGCCCTTTGAAACTTCCGTTCATTGACGAGTAGCAGAGAGATTGTACACCGAAATATTGCTACCAATTGATTATTTTTTTATGTGATACTGGCAAGGTCACGCTGAAAATTATCCGAGTCTCCAGCCGTGACCTATTGCACCTCGCGATAGCTTCAATGCCGGGAAACTAGGTTTCTCGTGTTTCCAGCGTGATCTCCTTATCCAGAGGGTATTTAAAAATCAATGAGTAAATGGACGATCAAAAATCAAACATTCTCGCTGAAATATAATGCAGTGTCTCGCATATTCACGATGGGTATAAAATCAATTGGACTGCATTTTGCAATTTGGGCCTATAAATTCTGGTTCATCTGAAAAAACACTTATGTGCATAGGGAAACTAATGGCACATACGTTGTATTTAAACCGGGCCGGAATTTATAGTTCCTAATAGCAAAATGTAGACCAATTGATCCTATTATGCTTGTATGATCATAAATGTTAAGCAGGGGAAACTCTCTTGGGAGAAGTAAAAAAGCATGATACCATTATTTCGACCCCTCCGTGGTTTAAATTGCATAACCATCAAAAAGAAGGAGCTTTTGATCCCGCAATCAAAATTGCAACAGTTGCGTATGGACTATCATTGTGACATTTAGGTAGCTCATTTCGCCTTTAGTCTATAAGAACGACCCTTTTCAACCAATAGGATCGCTCAATACTCCCTGGGTCTTCTTTATCTATTGCTTAGCCGATCAATTTCAACTATGAGCCCGCATGCCTAGGGGAGTTCTGACAAATCCGTGGCGACGCGGCAACGTGCGGGAACTTTCTAGCCGGGAAGAAAGAGGCGAAGCTGCGTGTGTGAATAGTTGCGTGAAACAGTCGCCAAGCTCAATCGTCCGATGCGGATGGTCCTCGTCGAGGTTTCACTTGTGCAGTTGTGCATCGGGTCACCGCACCGCATCGCACTGCTCACCGGACAGGGACAGGTGCCTCTCTCGAGCTTCGATTCCGCGCCTCTTGCGTCGGCGGCGTCATCGTCATCGTCATCGTCATCATCGTCATCGCGACAGGGGACCGCGGGCGGCAACGGACCAGGCCTGCCTCGGCCAAAGCGACGCCTTTCCCGCAATGGGCAATGGGAGCACCTAACTCGCGAAAACTCCCGCCCCAAACCCCTCATCCACGCCTCGTTTTGCCCTTTGCAACACTGTCGTGCTAAGGAAGAACGCCGTACAAGCCATCAGGCGTTGCCAAATTTCCTTCTACAAATCACGAATTTTCAGGAAAATCTGTGGTTATTTCTCATCCAATTTGTCATAGAATTTCGTCCGTGGTTCGATGTAAAAGATCTGAAAATTTCACGGGAAAATATTCCGAACTTTCCTCAAAAATAGATATTTTATCGGAGGAAATTTGGCAACTTTCGAAAGTTCATACGGCGTTCTTCCATGGCACGGCAGAGTACTTCCATTGCGTGGGGATTTGCAGAATACCGGGCATCAGGGAGTACAGCGATACTGCTCACGGTATTAAAATTTTACGAAATATTTCATGATTGAATGTATTCCCCGTACCAAGTGGAGAATATTTATTTCACATAATTATGATATTACATATCAATAATTATTTATAATAAGCAAGAATGCTTATTATCCGTTAGAATTACTTTTAAAACTCATTTATATTTAATAATAAGTCAATAGATACTAGGAATCATAGTAGTAGTAGTGACATATTTGTATTGTTAATATAACAATAAATTAATAAAAAAAATAAAAAAAAAAAAAAAAAAAGTGGAGAAATGGTCAAGACTCACGCGGAACGGTCCACATACCGTATCATACACGTGTCTGAATCTCCATGTGAGCCATGCAATACACTTGATTACATGTTCTCTGGGGTCCATGCGGAAATCGAGATACGCCCTTACGTTAAAGGAGCGACAGAATACAGGGCAATATTGTTAAACATAGAGCATACGACATGAAAAGACCCGTCAAAGTAAGAAGAAAATACGCCGTGTGGGCCAGGAAAGGATTTGGGAAGTTTTCCAGTAAACACTCAACGAAATGAAAGGCGTAATTCTTGAAATACGATAACGACATGAGATAGAGACTAAAATTTGTGGTGAGGAAGATTTATGATGGCGCGGCGTCTTCTTCGAGCTTTGATAAATAGCGTCGATCGTACGAGACAAGTCCGCGGATTGATTCCCTCACTCCACAAAAATAGTCGGAAAAACTCGAGGTCATTCGTCTTCAAGTCTGAACCCTGGTAAAAACTGGCAGTAAGAGCTGCGTTTCAAAATACCTTAGGAATTCTTATAGCCGACTGTAGTAGGCGATGGAAAATCATATAGCTGGCTGTAGAAAGCGAAGAAAATCATGCAGCCAGGCTAGATGAAACGATACAAAATCATACAGCCGGGCTATAGTTCCTATCGCCAGACTATACAGTTTATCGCCAGGCTATACAGTTAATCGCCAGGCTGTAGCTTCATCACTATCGGCTATGAAGGGCTGTAAGAAATTGTATAGCCGGCTATGGAAGCTATAGGAAATCTTACAGCCGACTACAGGTCTATAGTATTTTGGAGCACAGACCCCACCGCCAATTTTTACCTGGGAAGGAGCTCTATTTCGTTGTCTTCGTAAAAGTTCACACAATAGAAATTATGGTCGTCAACTTTCTGACCATATATTAAAAACAATTTCAATGATATGTAGATAAATAGCGACAGTCAAAAGTACTGCCGTGCTAAGAAAAAACGAGCACGGCAGAGTAAGCGAGGACTTTTCGCAAGCGTAACCATTCATAGGTTACCATACTTTTTCTTCAGTGTCCCTGGCTGATCGAGAGCCGCTCGGCTGATACAGTGTGCGACGATGAAGGGAAAAATTGTTAGACGTTTCAAGGATTGACGCACGATCGAGTATCGAGAATCTGCACACAATACTATGCGTGCGCCATGCGACCTTTAGCCACATTAAAGGTCTTCTCTTTGCAATTTTTCTTCCCCCTTATTTTCATTTTTTCACGACCAACCATGCGTTCTCGCCGGATAGCGGGCAACAATCGCTTTAATTCGAGAGTGTCATGTCTACCAGACAGGGTTGCCACAGAATTTGGAAAAGTAAGTTCCCTGATTTACCAGACACTGCATTTTGGCGAAAATCCCTGACAATTGACAAAAATGCTCACGATGTCTACTAAAACAGGTTAGCCAAAAATCAGTACTTTTACAGTACTTTTTCAGTACGTTCCCAGGAAATTCAGTACCTCCTCAATAGAAAAATTCAGTACTTTTTCAGTACCTCGAATTGACGAAATTCGAAAAATTTCAAAAATTTAAGTTTCTCGCTCAAGTTGCGACAGAAACGACAGTAAAATGAAAAAAATTCCGGACCTTCTGAAGGAATTACCGCACTTCTTCAGTAATTCCGGACCGCCTTTAAAAAATCAGTGCTATTTCCGGACTTGTAGACACCCTGAAGCCGTATTGTTAAAAAGACATAGTTAGAAATAGTTTTCAGGCTAGTTTAATTTTGTTGTCTGGAACGACCAACCCACTCGAGAAAGCAAATCAAGGTGATGATGCGAATTTTCCCTGACATTAGCGTCATTTTTCAGGCATTTCCATGTTTTACCTGACTTTTTAAAATTCCCTGGCATTTCCCGGTATTTTCTGACTGCGGCAACCCTGTCTTGACTGATCTAACTCAACCGCGAAAAGGCGATCTTGTGACATGCACAACTCCCTTTAGAGGATTTCAGGCATCTTTCAATGCCTTCTAATCCACAAACCGTGAAAATGGTAGGTCGGAATTTTCAGAGGAAACCTCAACTCTCCTCGGCAAGGAAGGAAATGGGATGAAAAGTAACTTACCCTCTTGTAAAGTTTAATCCAGGTGAGGTCTCCTTTGCTGTCGGTGTACTGGAGTCCGAAAAACCACACTTCTCGGAGACCGATGGTTTTGACAACCTGGTCGAAGAGCTGTTTCCCGGTCGTCGTGTGCTGGATCGCGAACTCCAGCTCCGCGTCCATCGTTGTTACCCGCACGTTCATCTGAAACAAACCATCGTCATTTGTTAGGACATTTCGTGTATCAATTTGGGCACGGGCGAAAACAGATGAAAAGGCATTGGAATGCTACAGGAAAGAGGTGTCGGGAAGTGAAACAAGGGTTGCCCCAAAATTTAGACAATGAAATTCCCCGACACATATGAGTAAATTTCCCTGACACATATGAGTAAAATTCCTTGACAATCCGTGTTGGGGCAACTACTTGCCAAGGCATTTAACAAAATGCCTGAGTTGACTTTTTGCCTTCGACATATCGATATCGACGGCTAGTTATTGAAAACAGTACTATAGACTTCATTTTAAGTTTTTGGAAGATGATTTTCGACACTATCATCCCTTACCAGGCCCGCCACAAGGGGGGGGAGGGGGGATACTGGGTCCTTGGTACCGGGGCCCGGGCCCTGGAGGGGCCCGTGACGCAGGTGACAAACCACTACGAATTCATGTGTAACCCTTGTCTCGTAGGGAAAAGTGAAAAAATTACCCTAAAAATTCCGCAAAAGGTGAATAAAGTTTCAGAAACACGCTAGGGCACTATACAGGGTTATCCAGAAGTCCGGGACCCCCCTTATAACTTTTGAACAAAAAATGCTAGAGATTTGAAATTTGGGGAATGTTCCTAGGTCAAAGGGAACTACTTTTTGGCGTACCCAAAATTTTGGGGGGCGCCCCCCCTGAGGGGGGCGCACCCTAACTTTTTTTTTTCAAATGGGAACCCCTATTTTGTGATACATCATTCGAAAGGGCTTAAAAAAAGAAAACTTTTGGCGCAAACCGATTGTCGATACCTCAATTTTTAACAAAATGGCGGCCAAAAAATGGCGGCTCATTCAAAAGTCTGGGCCTCCGCTCATAACTCATGAACAAAAAATGCTAGGGATTCGAAATTTGGGGAATATTCCTAGGTGAAAGGGAACTACTTTTTGGCGTACCCAAAATTTCGGGGAGCGCCCCCCTGAGGGAGGGGCGGACCCTAACCCTTTTTTTTCAAATAGGAACCCCTATCTTGTGATACATCATTCGAAAGGGCTTGAAAAAAGAAAACTTTTGGCGCAAACCGATTGTCGATACCTCAATTTTTAACAAAATGGCGGAAATGCGATTTTTGGTTATTTATCGTCGGATTCGCTTGAAACTTGGTTTCCACAGGTTTTCGAGCACGAAAAAAACAAATACGATATTGGATTTGCAAAATACCCGAGCTTTTCCAAGATGGCGGGCAAATAAGTTTAAATCGGAATGTGTCAGATTTCCTGTGCGTTGCTCTCAGCCAGCTGAAAATCGTGTTTCCTGATTTGTCATTTCAACTACCCAGGACTCACCACGGGGAGGTGGCTACGCGTTGTTTTTTTCGTGCCCGAAAACCTGTGGAAACCAAGTTTCAAGCGAATATGTCGATAAATAACCAAAAAACGCATTTCCGCCATTTTTTGGCCGCCATTTTGTTAAAAATTGAGGTATCGACAATCGGTTTGCGCCAAAAGTTTTCTTTTTTCAAGTCCTTTCGAATGATGTATCACAAGAAAGGGGTTACTATTTGAAAAAAAAGGGTTAGGGTCCGCCCCCCGTCAGGGGGGCCCCCCTTCGAAATTTTGGGTACGCCAAAAAGTAGTTCCCTTTCACCTAGGAATATTCCCCAAATTTCGAATCCCTAGCATTTTTTGTTCATAAGTTATGAGCGGAGGCCCAGACTTTTGAATGAGCCGCCATTTTTTGGCCGCCATTTTGTTAAAAATTGAGGTATCGACAATCGGTTTGCGCCAAAAGGTTTCTTTTTTTAAGCCCTTTCGAATGATGTATCACAAAATAGGGGTTCCCATTTGAAAAAAAAAGTTAGGGTGCGCCCCCCTCAGGGGGGGCGCCCCCCAAAATTTTGGGTACGCCAAAAAGTAGTTCCCTTTGACCTAGGAACATTCCCCAAATTTCAAATCTCTAGCATTTTTTGTTCAAAAGTTATAAGGGGGGTCCCGGACTTCTGGATAACCCTGTAAAATTTTTCTTACTTTTTAGAGATTTTCAAGATTTTGAGTATATGTAGAATGATATTTTTAGTAACTGTGTTTCATTTTCTTCCGTTGTCGGATGCTATAAGAGGCTCCTTTCTGGGCATCCTCGACTTCAATGGCTTAACTCCCTTGCCATAGACGTACGAAAGGGGAGTCCAGGGGGGCCCGGCTCCCCATAGAATTGAAAATTATCATCTGCCCCCTTAAAAAAAAATTTATAGATGTTCTGAATGCAACAATTCGAAAGTTTTTGGTGCTGAAAGTAAACAAAAAGGCGTAATTATTCTGCAGAAATTGATGGAAAATCTCCATCATAAGAGCTTCATAATGCGTCCAAATAGATTTAAAATTTCAAAAATTNCCCCCCGTGTTAGGGGCCCGGGCCAGAAAATTGGTACCAGGGCCCGAGATGGGATGTGGCGGGCCTGTCCCTTACTTCCGACTTTTAATCGACTTACTGAATTTTGATTTTTTTCACGATGTAGTTGTTGAATTTCTTCTGAAATATATCGATCGTGCCCAATAGGCATCACGCCAAAGGTGGAGATCCACCTTATCAGCACTGCTCTCGGTGAAATCTCACGCGAATGTATCTCGTTCATCCAAGACCCTTAATGGCTAGTCGGGATTCCCAACAAGTAATTGCCACTATTGTTTCTCCGATATTGTCTCCTCGGTTTCGATGGACAAAACCTCGAGAAACTTTTGTTGTGGCGTTTCACAATAATTTTGAGTAGACTCACAATCAGTTAGCTGCACTCTCGGTCTGGCCTTGCTGCCACTTCGCTCTAATTTCGACCTCTACTTAAAACTGTTAGCAGAGGATAGCGTGAGAGGGTTTGCATAGAAATAGGACTGAAAAGACAACTGCCCGAGGTCTTGGCGATATTTCTACATAAGCAGAAAAAATTGCTGGAGGTAGGTGAGAAATTGTTTCTGGGAGAACAACTTGGAAAAAAAACAAGGAGCAAAGAAACGAACATCACCAAGCAGTAATTTCAATCCATTCATGGGATCCAAGATTTTAAACATGAAAAATTGGAAGTTCACGTAAGATGATTTTTGGGGTATACCTTCACTGAAAAAAAAAAACACATTGGATCTAGAGTCCAGACTCTTAAAAACATCGACAAGAAAAAATACTCTTGATTCAATAAGATTTAGGCTTAAATCAAGAACCAAGCCTCTTAATTTGAGCGGATTTCCTTTTGATTTAAGCTTAAATCTGATTGAATCAAGAGTCCTTTTTCTTGTCAATGTTTTCAAGAGTCGGGTCAAGAGATCCAATGTGTTTTTTTTCCAGTGTACGTTTTTAGGGAGGATGGCGGGAGAAACAGGGAGGGGCACAAAAATAGGATATAAAACTTTCGATAGGAAAAACCATTCGCCGTGTACGTATAAAGTTCCGGACGGAATTAGCTTGATACATTTTAATTTTTCCGATCCACGAAAAAAAAAAAATTTAAAAAAAACGTCGAGACATGATAAAAGCTCTTTTTCCCTGCGTGACAACACTGTCTCGTCCTTGTGTGATAAACACGTTAATGAGCCCACTTAAGAACGCGCGTTCGTTTGTTCTCGTGGTAACAAACAGTTGAGAAAGTGTTCGCCTTTCTTCTGTACCTACTCAGCTTCGAGACGTCAGACCTAGAATGAAGTGATCCAGTGAGTACTGTATCTTCACTTCAACTCAACTAGAAGTACGATGCGAAAAATAAGAAAATACAGGTTTTAACGGGCAGCATAGCGAGCCTAACATCGAAGAGTTCATATAGGTATGTTCTCTCTTACGGTATATCTCGTGGCTGAGTGCCTTTCGAATAGTATACATGTGCGTTTTATGTCGAATTAATATGCACTGAGGTTCGGACTACTGCAAGACTACCCTTTTTTGTCAACGCTCGAGCCCCAGTATTAGACAAGTCTACCTTTTCCATCTTTTAACAAAGATACTGAGACTGCTATATTCCCTAAATAGATTGAAAGGGCAGATTAACTTGTTTCTGATATCAGAAAAAGATTTTAAACAAGTTTTTGGCCAAAGAGCGTCATTTTTCAACTTTAGACCTGTTAGTCTCGGAATTTTAAAAAATAAGAAAAAAGTACCAGTTTATAATTTTTATGCTCTAGGCTTTTGTATCATGAAACGAGTGAGAGAGAAATCCCATTACTCTTGCACACAACCGTAAATTTTTCACGAAAACTCGAGGATTCCACGAAGGACTTGTAACTCTCACAGTGGCGTGGCGTGAATCGTCGATATTCGATGCTCCCCATTTGAAGCTATGGTAAAGAACCGATTAACAAGGTGTTCGTTGCGAACACCCTGTTTATCGATCCTTTTCAATGGGTTTAAATGGCAGATCAATCGATATATCGCACAGCACGCCACGCCACTGATCTCTCACAAGGATGGATATACCTTTGACGAGGGTAATCGCTATGATTGATCGTTGTCGAATTGTAAGATAATTCTTTTCCTCGTCGGATATGGCAACCGCGCTTTCATTCATTAGTCTTCTGCGCGAAAACACACGTCAGACACGAATAAGACGAGCCCAAACGTCAGGATTCGAGTGCCACGTTGCCACGAATAACCCAACTCAAGCAAAGCTGACGGATTTGCACTGGTCACGGAAAAATGTCCACCCTGGACGAAAACTCGGGCTGTGGAGGCCGTGCTTACGGACTACTTGAACGTACCGTCCGCGTTACGGGCTCAAAGGCCGAAAGTTCTGGGTGTAGCATCCGGGGTGGACGAAGCTACGACTCCAGCACCCGGAGCTATCGACGTTTCAGCCCGGAACGGACGGTATTTCTGTACAGCCCGTAACTTTTTTTCTCAGTTCATAGAAAATATATCTCCAATGGTCCATGGCTGGACTTATCCCCACTTATATCACCATTTCACAACGAACATGGAAGTTTCAGAGGTTGATTCGCAGGGCTGCTACAAAATTTAGAAAATGAAATCCCCTGACATGTTTAAATAAAATTTCCTGACAATTAAGGATACGCCACACGACCAAAAATACAGGATTTCTAATAGTTTACCAGGAAAAATTTATTGTTCTAGACGTCAAATCCATTCTAAAAAGAGAATAAAGGTATATTAAAATTTTTTCCCTGACTTTTTAAAATTCCCTGACTGTGGCAAGCCTGGATTCGTCGCCCTCCTGGCATAAGGACGTAACTACACTTGGGGCAATAAACAGTGGCGTGGCGTGAATGATCGATTATCGATAAATCCCCACTTGAAGCTATAGTACAGAATCGATCAATGAGGTGTTCGTTGCGAACCCCCTGTTTATCGATCCTTTTCCATAGGTTTAAACGGTAGATCAATCGATAGATCGCAAAGCATGCCACTGGAGATGAACCTTGTCTTCCATAGGACTCGATGCTTTCCCGGGCTCATTTCAAATTGCAGTTACGGCCTCGTGTCAGCCGAGCGAGCGGAGGAGCGAGTTGGCGTCATCGAATATCATTTTTGACCTTCATTACGATTGCTACTGAATTAAATCCTCGGAAATTATGTGATCGCTATTTTCGGCCCACTGATTACCGCGGATGACAAAATCTCATATTGATGAACTTCTCTAAAATTGTACATTATATAATGATTCCTGAGCCAGAGCTCCAACATACACTGAAAAAAGAAGTTACGGGTTTCATAAACATACAGTCCATTCCGGGCTCAGAGGCCGAAAGTTAAGGTTTCATAAACATACCGTCCGCTACGGGCACAGAGGCCGAAAGTTGCGGGTTTCATAAACATACCGTCCGTTCGAGGCTTAGAGGCCGCACTTTCCGGGTGCTGGAGCCGTAGCTTCGATTGCTCTCACTGAGAAAAAACTATGGCTTATAAACCTATTAGAGGTAAATATGGAACACCACTAATAGTAGTACCTCTACATATAATAATAGCACATATACCTTAGTTATGGTACGGGGTACCTTAATTAGGTACAGAGACCTTAGTATGGTTCACAGACCGAGAATCATTAGTTTATTTACGACTATTATAGGTGTTCCATATTTACCTCTAATAGGTTTATAAACCATAGTTTTTTCTCAGTGGGGTGCTACGCCCGGAACTTTCGGCCTCAGAGCCCGGAGCGCGAACGGTGTGTCTATAACCCGGAAGTACGGCTTCCACGGCCGGAGTTTTTTTTTTTCAGTGTACAAATTGCGGTCGTATCGGGAACGCGAGAAGTGCGAATCAACATACCGCAAGTAGGAATAACTTGCTGCACTTGGGTCTTCGCAAGAGCGGTGCGGACGTCCGTCTCGGAGGCCCCGCGCAAGCGCACACGGCGCATCACAAGACCGTTCCGCAAACAGTTCACATTAACTTTTTATTTTTCCCGAGCGATTCGTCACAACAACAATGACGCAACTCGTCATGGACGGAACAATGCCGCCGGGATGAATAAAAGCAGGACTTGCGCCCATGTGCGGCAACTCCCAACAGGGCGCGTCGCCCCCCCCCCCCCCCCCCCCCCCCCCCCCCCCCCCCCCCCCCCCCCCCCCCCCCCCCCCCCCNACCAGGTAACCATCCTGATCGTATCCAACATTGTGCATCATAGAGGAGAAGAGAGGGGGAATTCGTTACTTCAAGCCTTAAGCGCCGGTTACGGACAAAATTTTCGTCGAATTGTTACCATGCTCCAAAATATAAATTTTTGTGCAAGAGCAATAGGGATACGTTGATGCCCCCCCCCCCCCCCCNCCCCCCCGCAAAAATGTATACACACTGTCAAAAATCGCGGGTTGAAATTCGGTGTAGGGCTCTCTCTGGAGTCTACATAGAACCTAACCCTGGTGAAAATTGGCAGTAGAATCTGTGTTCCAAAATACCACAGACCTAAAGCCGGCTGTAAGATTTCCAATAGCTTCTGTAGCCGGCTGTACAATTTCTTACAGCCTTTTATAGCCGATGGCGATTAAGCAACAGCCATACGATAAAATTTATGCTAGACGTTACTAAATACGGATACTAGGACTTAGTTAGTTTTTGGACTACCGCTCTGTTTTTGTGCCGTAGTATTTTGATTTATTTTGCGAGGAAAGCTCTGTATTTTTGAAGGATGCCTGTCATTCTTAATATGTTGGAGCGCCTTCAATTTCTTATGATACTGTGCAATATCTCTGGGGTGAAATAACTGCTTCAGACGCCGTGGCACGCTGCGGTGCGGCGCGGCGGGCGGGCAGAGAGCGCGAAACGCAGATTGGCGCCTACAAACCTAACAGGGATACTTCACGCATTGCGCAATGCGTGAAGTATCCCTGTTAGGTTTGTAGGCGCCAGTGCGTCGCCGCGCCGCGCCGCTCCGGTTTGTGTTAGGCTCTAATATTTAATCTCGCGGAGTCAGCGTTTTTCAACTCATGATTGTGAAATGTTTGCACACTCTGTATGGATTATTCTCATTTTAATTGATGAAAAAAATATGTTTTAAAGGAAAATATAATGTGTGCTTTGTAAATAAATATTAAGGTAGTTCCGTATCAAGCTTGATTATTTCCAAAGCACACGAATTTCTACACAATTTTTAACAGCCTTTTATAGCCAATGGCGATAAAGTGTAAAGCCCGGCGATAGGAACTATAGCCCGACTGTATACTTTTGTACAGCTTCGTATAGCCTGGCTATATGATTTGCTCCTCTTTCTACAGCCAGCTATATGATTTTCAATGGCCTTCTTTAGTCGGCTATAGGAACTCCTATGGTATTTTGAAACGCAGCTCCTATCGCCAATTTTTACCAGGGAAAGAACACGAGCGATACGATTGCGAAGTGAAAATCGCTCAAAGTGGTGGATTTCGCTCCTTAAAAGTGTAAGTCAATCTGTAAAAAGAGCAGCTTTTACTCTGCATTCATATCATTCGGATTCTTTGGGCGCCATATACCTAATGACTCCGGCACCGAATTTCACTCCAAAATTTTTAGGAGTGTAGCATCCGTGCGTCTAGGGTGTCCGAGAGTCCATTTGATCATGATGTTAGATTTAGTCTTAGAATGAAATTTTTCGCAATTTTCATAGCTCATTCACGATGGGGCTCTATTCCGCGCTCCGTCCCATTTTCAACGAGTAATCTACGCAATGCTTGATGCTGACCAATAGAAATGAATTTGTTTCAAGCCAACACGATTGTTGGTGAGAAATCAGGTCATTGATCACTGCTTCAGGTACGAAATGCGTGCAATACCGATGATAAATTGATCGGAAATCGGAAGCGGTAAGGCTTTTAACTGTGAACATCCTCCCTATATCATGATATGCTGACAGCGAGAGAAATACATGAGACGGGGGGAGAAGAAGAAGAATCAAGAAGTCTCAATTTGCGACCGGAGTGTTTGTTTTGATTCGGATGACACACTCAGCGGGCAGCGTCTATTATAACAGTGTGGTGTTTTCTAATTCGGCTCAGACGCTGATCTTGAGTTTCATGATGTCCGCGAAATGAAGACTCAATTTTGGACACTTCAACTGTGTCGCACCTCGGCACAGCTGGAGACAAACGAAAAATTCGGACGACCGTGGTGAAATGAACGTATGCTTTCGCCAGAGGGCCGAATTCCTTTTTCTCTTACAACCGTACCAGTTTGACCACCTTTCGCGTTCCGACGGTTCACTTCTGTGCCGGACTCAAGGCGAATCGGAAGTGATCACAAAAACGTGAACGAGTTGTTTCTAACTTAGAGTTAGAGTGTGAAACACTCGATCTTCGGGGTGCTTCTAGTCGGGAGCGCCAGCTACCACTGAATGAATACTTTGAGGTAGAGATCGTTCGGATCATAAGCCCGCGGCACCCGATACCTTAAGAATTCCAACTCAAAACCCCAACAAGAAAATCATCTAAATATAACCGCAATTCGATTTCTGAAAATACGAGGGTCAAATGAAGCAGTGGGCTGAATACTCGGATATCGGCTAGCGCGGCTGAAGTCTGAATTTTCCTGAAGCGGAATCTCAGGAGCGTATTTTCTGCAGCGGCAGACGGTGCGACCAAGTCGAGGGCGAGAAGACGCTCAGATTTTGGTGCACGTCGCGTTTGACTAAACGCCTTCAAATTTCACGGGTAGGCAATTTCTTGACCTAGGAGTACGTTGATTTGTATCCATATCGCCGTACCTTCTCGCAAATCGAACGAAGGTCAAAGTGCGGTTTATAATAGTGGCAAGCTTCATGTTCTGACCTTCGATGACTGGTCAGGCAATCTAACCTGGAAAAAAAGTTTTCGGTGTATTTTCTTATTTCTGTTATTTTCTGTCACATTTTTCCTCGAAATCGAGCATGCGGTAAATCGGAAATTTGCCCATGAGTGAAAAACGCCGAAACGCGAAAAACGGCCGGCGTTTTCAGGAACTCATCACACCTATGCTGCCGTGGTCAGGAAGAACGTCGTATGAGCCATCAGGTGTTGCCAAATTTCCTTCGATAAATTAGACATTTTCGGGAAAATTTGTGAATACATTCCTTCTGATTTTTCAAAGAGTTTCGTCAGTTATTTAATCTAAAAGGTCCGAAAATTTCAAGGGAATATATTCATAAGTTTCCTCAAAAATGAAGATTTTCTGAGAGGAAATTTGGCAACATTCAGAAACTCATACGGCGTTTGTACATGACACGGCAGAATGTTAACCAGAGCCTACAGCTTTGAGAAAGACCTCTCGGCTGGCGTTTCTCCTGTCGCCATGCGAAATCCGTAGAGCGTCCGGATGACCTACCCGAGAGGCGCGAATCTGGACGGCCTCAAGTTGTGTCCGAACCGAGATGACGTCACGGTGACCGAGCGGAGCGCAGTGGTGACGTCAGCGCGTCCGAGTGGCTCTCTTCGGCGGTGGTTCGGGTCGGCCGCGGCCCCGGCCGGCGCGCTAAGTTCCGAGTTCCGGTGCGCGATAAAATCCATTGTTTTATTTCCGATTCGGGACGATAACAAGACGCAAGGCAACGCCATCGTCGCAGGAGCGGCACGGGCGCGCGGCCATCCCGTCCACACATCATCCTCGCGGCTGCCACATTTACTCCGGCCGTGGAAGCCGTACTTACTAGAGTACCTATATTGAGAGAGTATGGCCACTGGGGTTACCACCTCTGATTGGCTAAGCCATCTTAGGCTAAATGGAGCCCTTAGGACCCAAAAATGGCGGACGTCATAAATTAATGTAATGCAAAATGACTCAAAATGTAGTTGTCTTTGCTTATCGTAACGAGAAATTTACTCAAATGCACTATTGCGACATCTTTACATATTTTCAAGGCTAATCGTGTGCAATTTTTGAGAAAAATTATCTTAGATGTAGTAAGGTTGGCAGCAAGTGCGGTTGGTGATAACCGTCAAAAGTTGGCAATGACCCNCTAAAATACGGGAACCAATCAGAAATGGATTCACATTGTCTTGACTCTCAGTATAAAGGGACTCTACACAGACGTACCGTCCGCGTTCCAGTCTCGGAGGCCGAAAGTTCCAGGCGTAGCACCCGCGGAAATCGAGGCTACGATTTCAGCGCCCGGAACTTTCGGCCTCTATGCCCGGAACGGATGGTGTATATGTACAGTCCGTAACATTCTCCTTCAGTAAAAATCGAATAAAACAAAATGGAGGAATACTCTCGACTTTTCATTCTGCCGTGCTGAGGAAAAACGCCGTAAACACATTCGAAAGTTGCTGGATATCAATTGATAAAATAATTATTTTGGAGGAAATTTACAGATATATCTCTTGGAAATTTTCAGATACTTTCTATTAATTTGCTCTATTAAAAATCCTCGGAAAAATTGGAAGAAAAATATTCGCAAATTTCCCTTAAAATTTGCATTGTACCAACATAACTTTTTTGAAGTTTCTGCTAGTTCATACGGCGTTCTTTCAAAGAAGAGCAGTACTCGACCTCAACTTCAAGGTATTTTATTTATTTATTTTTTTATTTTTTTTTTCTCAAATTTTCCACGCAGAGAAATGGATCATTTCACAAACTGTCGAAACAAATGGGCAAGGTCAAACTTACTCTTCTTGGCGAGGATCTAGAGTCGTCACTGATTGACAGTAACGATCATCCTCGCATCGTGATGGATGAAGAAAACCGTGTTGAGCATTCTCGTTCAACTTGTAAAACTGAATCTGCTAAGGTTACGAAATAGTGGACCAGGCCGGGAACCTGATGGGTTGATGGGGAAAACGAAAATAAGGTCCACCTTCAGGAGTCGCTGCAACCCCCAAAAAATCCGATGTTTCCGGGGAAACATGGCGACGCGGGATATCGCACACTCGTGCACGAGGAGAAGAAGAGTGAATACATTCACATGGGTACGCGACGCGGCGTCTGAAGTATACTTATACATACAGGATGTTATCCGCGGAACAAGGTCGTCCTCTTCATTAGGACAATTCAATGTCTTCGGCTCAGAGCAAGCAAAGCAACAAGTCACCGGCTCACCACCTCGCCACTTGGCCGCCCCCACCGCCTCCCGCACGCTCCACGGTGGCTTAAATCTCTCAATGAAATCGTCTTGTTCCGCAAGCCGACCCTACACTCGCCTGTTCGACTCGATCTTTCCGTTCAGCGGTTATTACTGCTTCACGTCCATCAATCATCCATCGATGCAGGACGCAGCATTGCAGCACGCCTACAACCTGCCACTGCGCATGCCCAACAGTGACAAAGTAGACTGCAAAACGTGTCAGTGGACCACTGGGACATTAACAGGGTTGCAATTTTTCATTAAAAATTAAATTTTGAAATTTCATGTGAAATATTTCATGAAGTTTCAGAAAAATGTGAAACATATTTTACGAAATGAAATGAGAGGCGACTAATTTTTGCTTCTTGGTACTTTCTCGCTCCTTTAGGGTAGAGGAAGTATAAGTGTCATCCTCCAAGAAAAGAAAAAAAAAGTTGAAATTTCATCATTTCTAGACGTTTTAAGGTCCCTGGAATCAAGATAACCATACTTGAAAAAATGTGTGTCCGTCCGTCAGGCGCCTCCCAAATAAGTGTACAGCCATATCTCAGATCTGTTCAATTTCATTCAAAATTTGCAGGGAAGACCATATCTATGGTCTCCTTATTTAATGCGTATTGCATACCCAGCCCCTGAAAATATGTTTCATATTTTTCACAACTTAGTGAAATTTCACGAAATATCTCACGGAAATGTTCAAAAATTCATGTTTTTCATTTCACCCTGGACACAAACTGGAGTGTTTTCATTATTCTTGCCCTTTGAAGTGAGTATTTGAACAGATTCTTTTTTGGATGAAATCGTTTGTTCGTGATTTCAATCGTTCGGCGGCCATGCATTGGTTAGAAGGTGGTTTAAAAAACAACGAATCGACGCCTCATATGACGTCATAAGTTTCATGCTAACAAAATCCGTCCTTTGGATAACTTCAACTTCAATACTCTTTTTCAGCAAAAAAGCTTCTGAAAGCTCGGAAACGCATTTCTCGCGGGAATCTACACTAGGCACACGTTTTTCCGATGCATTTCCTGAAACTCCCATCAGACCTACTGTTTCTGGGATGACTTAATGAGTCGCGTCACCTCCTCCCCCCCCCCCCNTTCCGAAGAACTGATGAAAATTACTGGAAACGTACAAGCCGCAATGGATGAGCGGCTCGTAGAAATTACATTGCGGAGGTAGAAACATTTGTTACCTAAACGAACACTGAACACACCGCAACGCAAGACTCCGACCGAGCGGACTACGATTTCGGTTGGTTACCAAAGCGACGCGTTATGTCTTGTGACGTGTCCAGACGGATGACATGCTCGTAACATAACTCTTATGATGCTACGTTTCAAGGAATTACCGAGCGTCACACCGCTGTGACATGTTCAAGAAAGTGGCGTAGGTGACAGGGAGCCAAAGTGCGAAAGAACTCGAGATCGCACAAACTTCACGCTCAGTAGCGTGGCGTGCTATCGATATTTCCCCATTTGAAGCTGTGGTAAATAATCGATTATTAAGGTGTTAGCTGCGAACACCCTGTTTAACGATACTTTTCCGTAGATTTAAATGGCCGATCGATCGATAAATCGCAAAGCACGCCACGCCACTGTTCACGCTGCCAGGCTAAGAAGGAACACCATATGAGCCAAGTGGCTATATTTCATTTAAAAAAACATGAATTTTAGGGAAAATTTGTGAATATTTTACTTCGATTTTTTCTGAGGATTTCGTTCGTAACATGATCGTACTCAAGAGTCTGGAAGTTTCGAGGAATAATATTCATAATTTCCTTAAAATCAAATTATTTTCTGAGAGGAAATTCGGCAACATTTGAAAGCTAATACGGCGTTTTTCGCTAGCATGGTAGTTGGGTCCGTGAAACCTCACTATTGACGCCCCAAGTTCAAAAAAGTAACTTCCAATTGGATTGGGTCGTTAAGTGGCTTGTCTCTGAGACAAAGCCGATGGAAACCACATTGATTGCACTGAGCCATACCGTGCATACCTCCGAAATTGAAAGCGAACTGGATGCACATAAACAGACGCAGGCTGTGGGTCGACTGTTGAATCATTATCGAATCATCCTGATCGATAACTCCCTATCTTAACAATGCTATGTATCGAATCACCAGGATCAAGGTCATTCGATAACGATTCAACAATCGAGCCGCGAGTAAATTCATCGACGAAGAATGATCAGTTACAGTAACTTCAAGAGGGACCAGAATCGTCATCAGTGGCGTGGCGTGCTTTGCGATTGATCTGCAATTTGAACACATGGAAAAGGATCGAGAGACGAGGTGTCGGCAAGAACACCTTAATAATCGATTCTTTACCACAGTTTCAAATGGGAAAATATCGATAATCGATCATTCACGCCTCGGCGTGCTCATGGTCCGCTAGGAATATTCAATGAAGTATTTGCGGTCAAGAGCTTAGTGGAGGATTAATAAAAATTGAACGTATTTCTACCGAAAGGAACTATGTGTCTTAAGACATGCATGAGCCCTGAGACCCCCAAGAATAAATACATAACAGGGCTCACGTCATAATGCAGACAGTTCCGTTTGGCAGAAATACGTCCAACTATGAGAGTACCGTCCATACATCCAACACAAGATGAAGGCGCATGCATAATCTCTGAATTTTCACGAATGCAAATGACACGGATTTTCTGCGCGTCGTTTCCGGGTCGGTTGAAACACCCGGAAAGCCGCAGAATCGGGCAAAAAATGCAAGTTGCTTCGGAAGCAGAGGACTAGTGGATCGCACAGGGTTAAATAGACCATTAGAAATAATGAGTTCCTCGGATTTAAGAGGGGAGGTGGGAGAGAAAGCGTGAATCTTATGCCGCAGCGCATTTTTCCTTTCGTGTCATACTCAAATGTTTCCGCTCATCATTTGGGAGCTTCTTGGTCCACAAGCGAGTCGGGAAGTACCTGTTCCCCATGAAGCTTATAAAAATCACGTCTGTCGAGCAAAATCGGGAGATGGGCTACTGTGCAAGGCCATCGGAAAAATCAGTTTCTTTTTCTTTATCGTCCGCGGTGCGTGATAAACTATTTATATGTAGAGAAAAACCCGCTTCTATTTGAGTCCCGGTGTTTTTTCTAATCCAAAGAAGCAGATTTGCCAATGGATACATTAGAAACATACCCGATGCAAAACGACGGGAAAGAGCGTACACTACTAACGTGGTGAACGCTCAAAACAGACGATTTGAAGAGAGAATAAAAATCAAGTCGACAATGGTAAGTTAAACGTATGGGGGCTGGAGATATATGTGGTGGTGGCATTCGAAGGAAAAAAATGAATCACCGAATCAGACTGTTTACGCGTCGTTGCGCCGCCACAATTCCACCGATTTTAAGCTAGAACTGGTTGCTACTCTTGAATTCACTGCTGAGTGCTTTTCTGTATCACTCGTAACTTGGTTATTCCACGTGGTTGAGCTTGCGGGTAACGCTATAGTGCTCAGACAAACTGAACACACACTCGACTCTAATCACCGTCGTAAGGAGTGCCTTTAAGGAGTCACGCTGACACCATCATTCAATGGACCACTAGACAGGGTAAAATCTGATACATGTTTCTTGACAAGAATTTCACGTAGAACACGATTCACACAACGAAAATTACTGAAACCAACTCCCAATGAAGATATTAACGTTTTTATTTCACATTGGTTACGAGGAATTTGAACTGCCCGCTTACAAGAAACTCAAAGCTCTACGTGAGTCAAATCGCGCACTACAACTGTTTCAGCAAGCTTCTCAACCTAGCAATGTTCATTTCCCGCCTTGTATTTTTCAAACTATAGGCAATTTGCTATAGCTGAGCCAAAGCGTCAAGATTGAGGTTGCCAGATTTTTATTTCGCACGGACTGTCATGATAATGTTTAGCGCGCGATGTGAATCACGTAGAGCATTGAGTTTTCGTGAGCGGGTGGTTTGAATTCACGCATCAGGAATCATTAAATATCTTCGTAAGGAGTTGATTTCGGTAATTTTCGTTGTGCGTATCGTATTCTACATGACATTTTGGTTAAGAAACATGCATCAGATTGCTGAAATTCGTACCTTGTCTAGTGGTCCATTATGAGGTTGAATAATGTTCTAGATACAATAATAATCTAGATCAAAAAGGTTGAAAGCTTAGATATAAAGTTCTAGGTAATACACGACAGCAATATGTTGATGTCATGTTGATCAAGGGTAAAAATTGCGGAAGTCATATTCAAAGTACGTCCAATTATGAAGTCTCAATAGACCGTGATAAAAGGGTCTTCTACTTCGGGAATTTTTTTTAGTAGATTGAGTTACATGAGCAAATAAATCGTATGAGTAGTAGTTTGTCAAAAATGGTTCCAGCTATTGGCTGTAACGCACCAGATTGTAAATTTCAGATGTGCAAGCGGTAAATTTTGAGACGTCAGGGAAAAAGTACATAGATGCATCTTAGAAGTTCTACAGACAGAACATTTAATTTTGAGATGTCAGGGAACCGAAGTTACAGAAATTCTGAAAGAAGTAGAAAATAATGAGGAACTTAAGTTTTCAATTTAAAAGTTCAAAAAATAGAGGATTTCTGTCTCATTATCGATTACGGAATAAGGAACAGTACAGGAATGTAAATTTATTTTGCTTTCGTTAAAACCCGATCTTAAAAATGTGTCAAATATGAAAACCGAGGTGTGTTCTACTAAGGATAACACTCATAGATGGAAGGTCTCCTTTCTGTAATTCCAATTTAGGATCGCGAATTTACAAACAAACCGATTCTAGGGTTTCAGTGAATGAGACACCTTGAATGACTTGAAACGGTACGAGTACGTGCCGTTAAAACTTTTAATTGGCTCATTGTCAGGTGCTCCACCACCTTCCCATAGCCTTCCGGTATCACACTGAGAGTCATTTCCATGTATTTAAATCAAGAAACTATTCCGATCGCGACGTGAGCACTGCTATGTACGTATTCTTAGGAGTCTCAGGGTCCAAGTCACGATGAAGATAGTGCCTTCTTAATTTAAATACGTCAATTTACCATGGATGACGGGAATCAATGAAAGCGTCGAAATTAGTCCTATTCTGCGTGCTAAGGAAAAACGCCGTATGAACCTTCAGGCGTTGCCAAATTGTCTTTGATAAAACACGAATTCCCTGGTAAACTCATGAATGTTTTTCTTCCAATTTTTCAGAGAATTTTGTTCGTATTTTGATCTAAAGTTCCTGAAAATTTCAAGGAAAAATATACATAATATTCCTCAAGAATAAGCATTTTATCAAAGGAAATTTGGCAACTCTCGAATGTTCATACGGCGTTTTTACTTAGCACGGCAGTATTTCTCACGGTTCCGTTCGTTCGAAGAGGCAACCTCGCAGATTCACTACCGCCGGCTAAAAATAAAACATTATTATATGCGACCTCGTCCGTCATAAGTATACCAATGTACACGCTGCATCTGAACCTAGCCTTCCGTAACTTTAAATACAGCTTTAAGAGATCTGCTTGCGCGCAGTCTTTCCTACTTTTCCCTTTCCTCCGTATGAAACAGCGATGGACAGAATGCCTGAAACGTTTTGAAAACACGATTCTACCGGTTGCACATTTGAGCACAAGCACAATATCGTCTTCGAAATAGATTACGGATATATTTAACGTAAATTTCGGTAAAATTCTTCGATATCAATAGAGTTCTTTCGGTTGCCGTAACTTGATGTCAGCTCAAAATCAGAAGTAAATGTATCCTGCAACCTTTTTTTTAAAGGATGGGAGGAAAGGTTAGGTTGAGCGAAACCTGCTATAATATTATACACCACTGTGAAATTTGTAAGTAGAGTAAGATCCATGTGAGGAACGATTTTCTTGGTTACAACGCAACGAGCTTTCTATTCCTAACTGATGCCTAGAGGACAGATATCTGGTGACTAATTCACTAATTAGTATCCATCATCCGTGAAGGAGCCTTTAAATACGAAATTGGTTCGTTGAAAAAATGTCGAATGAGTCATATCATCGTATCGGAAAGACATCATTTCGAGAAGTTGCCAAATTAACCGAAAAGCCGTGCAGAATGAAGCGTTGCCTATAGGAGGAGGAGTTACTTTCGTGCGCGATTGGACAACGAGGATAATTCATGACGTCATTCTTTTCGCGACACATATGACCGTCACGACGAATGTACAAGCTCACGGATCGAGGGGACTCGTAATGGTATAAAACCATCATCTGGTTTATAACTGGATTGCACATAACTGGACGGTGGACATGTGTCCACGATGACCTCACTGACTTGACGTCTGCTCTGCCGTGCTGAGGAAAAACGCCGTATAAGCTTTCCGACGTTGCCATACATACTTCAATAAAGAACGAATTTCTTGAAAAAATTGTTAAAATTTTTATTTAAAATTTTAGGACACTTTTGTCCGCAATTTAATCTGAAGTATGCTAAAATTTCGAGGAAAGATAAGCATAACTTTCCTCAGAAATATAAGTTTGAAATGGAGGAATTTGGCAACTCTCGAATGGTCATACGGTGTTTTTCTTCAGTATGGCAGCGCTGCCGTCAAGTAGGGATCATGTTCTGAAAGCAATCGTCGGTTGAAAGATTCGGGGTGCGTTACTTAAAATAGTTCGAGCTTTGAGAGCTTGAGGAATTTCCGAGAATATCGTGCATCCAACTTCTTCCCTGTAGGTGAGTAACATGATTTTGGAAAGTCTCAAGTCAAACGAAGACACTGGCAGATTCGAAATTTTGAACACATATTTTATAATGTGATGTGATTTCTCAATTTTTTAAAGGAAAAATCACGAAAAATGACGATACCCGAGGTCGGTAGCTTAATGGATATTTCCGTGATTAAAATTCAACAACTATTGGAAAATGATTCCGCGATTCCGCTTGACTGGTTTTATCACGGCATCAATATATCATCACGGCGTCAATTAATCAGGCTGGTGAATAATTTTCATGAGTCACCGTAAGTATTCCTTTTGTTTAGATGCGAACGATTAGTATGCTTTTTAAACAGAGTCACGCAGCTCGCAACAGAGGTCTAAAAAAGAAAAACGAGGCTCTGTGCTTTGGTGGAGGAGTATTTTTGGTGTCGAGATTGATCCGTCGTGAACTGAGATTTAACCGATATATATTTGCAAAACCGTTGCAAATAGCATATTTAACTATGAAGAAGAGTACGCTAACAGCGCCTCTGAGTATACCAGAATTTAATGGTTTAAAATACTTTGAGCGAAGCATAACCTTAAGGGATATTGACGGGCTGGATACCCATATCTTGGCGACCTCTTAGGAGACTTGAACGCAGGGATAAGAATGAGGAGAGTGTGCGGATTGTTGAATTTCCACGATAATCGCGATCTCCATGAAATTTGGATTAAAAAATCATGTATCATTGTGCCCTGCGACAAGTTACATGACAAATAATTCAATTTAGCTACGGCAGATTAATGCTCGGAAATCCGGGTGCATTGCGGGGTTGTCACAGAATTTAGAAAATGTGTTTCCCTGACACATATTTGTGGAATTCCTTGACAATTGAAGATGTGACGGATGGTGACGAGGGCATGATTGAAAATAGTTTTCAGGCAAAATTTCTTGTTCAAAATCTTAAACCCAATAAAGAAAGCAAATGAAGGTGATTTAACAAAATTTCCCGGACATTTTCGTTATTTTCCCTGGCATTTCCCGGTTTCCCCCCACTGTGGCAACCTTGATTGGTAAGCAGAGGCGGATGAGGTAAGCGCGCTAGGCGCCGGGCGGGCCGCCGAAAAGGAGAGCAAAGCCGCGTCTGCGCGGTGCGGCAGACGCAGACGAGACGGAGACGGGCACCGAAAACGAAAGTACGAGGAAATGGTGAAATAATTGTGTCAGACTGGGAATGGGAATGGGCAACGGGGAAATTGGGCCGGCGGCGGGGGCGGGGGCTCCGCCTCGAGGTCTGGGCCGAGTTCCCCCGATAATCTCCTTGACCTTAGCGTCGCTCGCGTCGCGTTTGCGCGCCGCCGCGCACAGTCAAATATTTTCCCTCTCGCGTTAGGACAAATCTCCAGGAAAGGAGTTTCCGCGGTTCATTGAAAACCAAGTCACCGATGATGGCCAACAGTACAAATTGAATCGATCGTGAGAAAATAAGCGACGTATTTTTTTTCTAATTTGGAGAAAATTGCCATAAGGGACCGTCCATATATTACGTAACGCACTTTTTCGGCAATTTACACCCCCCCCCCCCCCCNCCCCCCCCCATTCCCTCTTGTAACGCTTGTGAGGCTCAGGTCCCTATCCTTATGTATTTGCGTAACTCATGGACGGCCCCTAGACAGGGTTTCAAGTTAACTTGGTTATTAAAATTCCCAAATTCACAAGAATTTTGAACATTTCTTCTCTGGCTTTTTTTTCCAAAAAAAAGGGAACGACTTTTTATATAAATTCTTTTCGTGAGAAATCTTAAGCGCAGAGCTTCTCGAAGTGAAAAAATATTGCTTTGCTCATTGCTTTTGCTTGAGGAAAAAAATTTAAAGTTTCACAGCAAAATTCCCTGACTTTCCCAGATTTTCACTGAATTATCAAGAACTTCAAAAGTGGTTTGTTTTTACTTTCTCGCTCCCATAGGGTAGAGAGGAAGTATTGTCATCCTCCAAGAAAAAAAGAAGAAAAAAAAATTGAAATTTCATCATTTTTTTAGCATGTTGGCTCCTTGATTTGATGCTCGAGTTGGTCGAAACGGAACGAATGTCCCACTGTGCGACGACGTCGGGGATTCGAGTCGAGGTAAGTCGGGAGATCGTGCGCCTGAATTCAGATGAGATGATCACGCATCATCCATTCATTCCCGGTTTCACACCTTCCGCGCCTTCCGTGACCGGCAAAGACAACCGATCGTGCTTCCGAAACGTATCCCTCCACAGCCCCACACGCCAGAGAAATCATAATCTACACCTCTTATAATAATTACCTTAAATTTAGAGCCAATGATATTCCTCCTGAGTTTCGACCAAAAAATGGTTTGATCAGGAATGCATTAAAAAATTACTGGTGGAGGGAGTTTATGTGGCTTCAAGACGAAAACGAAAAGGGTTTGACGTCTACGGATGGAGAAATACCTAAAAAATTATCTAAGATCAAAATAGAATCCATGCCTAATAAGTTGCTCTTTCTATATAAAGTGAAGCAGAGTGTAATTTTGGTTTTGATTTTATTAAAAAATCCTGCAACCTTGAGATATTATTTAATCGGGTATTGGTAATTGCAAGATAATAGAATGAATTAACATTTAAGAGAGGTATTTCTTCACACTCCCTGAGGCTCATCAGGAGGATCTTGAACCTTGTATTTACTTTTAATGCTAAAATGAAGACGGCAAATTGTCTGTCGCACCTTAAAAGTATATTGACTTGTTATTGGCGTCGACTCTGGTAGCAGGTGTACGCTTTAAAAGCATGTTTGCACCGTTAAGATCCCGAAAAGATCAGTTACTTCAGAGTATTGGTGAGGATAAGCTTCGAGAGAATTCGAAAAAAGAGGGCAACCACACTACTTGACATTCTACTTTTTGCCATAAATCATCAAAATTCTTTAAACACGTCGCGACCGTTTTCACACGATCGCGAGGAGATAGAACCTGATTGCATTTTAACTCATTCGCAAACAAACAAATACAACGAAAAACAGCAGTTAAATCACCTCTGCCAAAACAAACCGATAACCCACCACGCGTTGACTCACAACTGCGGCACGTTCGGCTCATTAAAATCCGCTATTTCCTTGAAAAATATGCTCGCTTTGTCATCACGCTTTTCAAAAAAGATTAGATTTGCGAAAAAAGTTCCGCTGCAGTTCTTGAAAGCTCATCACAAACACACGGTTTCAAAGCTCAGTTTAGTATTGATCACTTCCGTCGAGCACAAGGAAAATAGTTTCTGGGGCTTGTGTTCAGTAGCGTTGTTGTAGGGCAATCATTAAGTTGTGGCGATAGAATCTTTGCCGACGATTGTTCGACAAAAATACCAAAGCAGCGTTGCCAGTTTTGCCAAGAAAACAGTTTTGTGAAAACTAGAAGTATGGTCAATTTCTCAGAGACCAAACAGAGATTTGTACACGATTATTAACTTAGATTTCAACTCTTGACTGCTCGAGTGCTTGCATTAAGGCGTTTTAATACTGATTCAAAAAGCCTTGGTAATACACTGAATAAAATTGCGATACAAGAGGGATATTAAATGGAGTAATGAATGGGTTTTGTTTCAGAACGTATAGCTACACTCGACTCGTTTGTTTTACTCATTACACCTTGGTGGGTCTGTTCAGGAGAAAAAATTTCTGAATATGGCTTTAAGTTGCAATTTTTTGTTGCGAAATGGAGCCTCCGTCTTCTCGTCTCGCGCCCCACCCGACACTATGACTCGAAAGTAGGTCAAAAAGAGAGTTCGAGGAACAACTCTTAAAATACTGCTTCATCTGAATCTCATTTACATTCTCAGGTAGGAAAAGCACTGGAAAAATTGAGCACTCATGCTCATTTTATACGTTCTCCTCCTTCTTCTCCCCTTTCATCTCTTACGTCTCTTTTTCGGCATTTCCACCATCGGCACACGCTCCCGTGCTAAGGAAGAACGCCACGAGAGCCTTCAGCCGTTGCCAAATTTCCTTCGAGAAATCACGAATTTTCAGGAAAAACATATGAATATTTCTTTTCCGATTTTTCAGAGGGTTGCAGGTGTAATTTGATGTGAAAATTCTGAAAATTTCAAGGAAAAATATCATAACCTTCGACAAAAATTATTATTTTCTGAGAGGCCATTTGGCAACGTTTGAATGCTCTTACGGCGTTTTTACTCAGTTTTGGGTAGCAGCGAGGAAGGTCAATCAAATCAACTAAACCTTGCGGAAGTTTTGAAAGGATTAAAATCTGCTTTACAGGAGAGAGAGAGGAAAGTACCCAATATAGTTTGAAGAAAAATTTGACGGGTCAAATCACGACATGTTCGATGTCCGTGGGAGCGCCAAGAATACGCAGTAAGCGGGCATAGCGCAATACGCTTACCAAGAATTCGGGTCACTGCCACCGATTAAGTTTACCACCAAATTATTTGTCATTATAAAGAAAAAAATAGCATTTTTTTGTAGAATTGAGTGGCATCAAGATTCTCCTTCTCAGAGCGATTTTGACGTTTCACCGTCTAGGATCAGTTTTTGTCAGTGTTGTGGCGTCCATACTTAGACGTCATTAACTTCGTGCCTTCCAAAAGTAGCTCGGTTAAATCACTGCTGTGGAATTCCAATGACCAACATTTAGCACACTTAAGCCTAGGATGGGTAATAAAATTATGATTTTCCCCCTTTTTTCGCGTATTTCTAGGAATTCTCAGAGTTTCAGAGCGCTTGATTAAAGGCCAGTGAGGTTAAAAACTGTCGCTGTCATGCTCACCTCGAAAGAACAGTGAAAGATTCTAGTTTTTTTAGATCGTTAACTAGCGATGCATTGCTCAACTATTTCATAAATATTTAGATATATTTTTAGATAGAGATATTTACATAGAGGCTTGAAGAATGACACTGCTTGCGGAATGCATGCTGATTGCAGTCAGTTTATTGATTTTTTTAATTTTTAACGGAATTATTCCACAATTAGTTTGTAGGTAAGTTCTTAGGGGATTTCAAATATTTCAATACGGATATTCTGTTTTAGTTGAAAATCCTGAGAGAAAATACCGCATCCGATTAGTCGATTACCCACCTCCTGAAAATATGTTTCATATTTTTCTCAACTATGTGAAATTTCATGAAATATTTCTCAACTATGTGAAATTTCCTGAAATATTTCTCAGAGATGTTCAATATTTCATATTTTTCACTTCACTCGTTAAACCCTGCTCGACGATGTGGCGGATTTGTTCTCCGAGCGAAGCAGCTGAGACTCGGATCTCGGATCAATTCTCAAGGTTTTCAGGATTTGACTTGGCGAACCGGGAGAACGGGTCGGGTCGTCCGGACGGCGAACAAACGGAGCGACAACCCGGAGAAAATTCCCGCGCTCTGCTCAGGGAAACCACCGTATCAACATTCAAATCTTGCCAAGTCCACGCCGATAAAATACGTAACTTTGAAGCATTGGCGGGTCCAGAAAATTGGCATCATTGTCTTTCCTCCATTTAAACCTACGAAAATGTATCGATTCTTGGAGGGGGGAGGTGCTCCGACAAGAATCGATTATTTAGCATAGGTTTAAATGGAGAAAATCCGGTCTGCCAAATTGCTAGATCCGCCTCTGCTTTGAAGATGGTTATGGATGAATTTTTTTTTTTGAAAATAGTGTATAAACTTCTGATAGTTAAAATTCAATTTTGGATAAAAGTCTTCAAAAAGTTAGAAGGTAAATAGTCACAAATTCCGCCAAAAATCCACGTTACGTAAAAAGAAAATTTGCAACCTCTGAAGGCTCACGCGGTGTCCTTCCTTAGAACGGCTGCGGTACAATTTCGCACAGGCACGGTTTCGCACAGTTTGTGTCAGTGCACAATCTTGCAACGTCTCAACGCAGATAAGATTTAAAATCCTCTGTCGCAGCATCTTCGATGACGTTTATATGTTTGTAGTACAATTATTTTTATTAGTAGTTTTTGGTGCTAGAATTTTAACCAGAAATGTTTACTAGTTTTTTAAGTAGTTTTAAGTGTTATAAAATGAGTAATAATTTTACGATAATTAAAAATAACCGCGGCAAAGACAGGGTCATATGTTTATGAAGGATTCAAGTATTACAAATTTTGCCCTCAAAAGTACAGTATTCCCCTCTCATTTATTTTGTGTAGAATTGTAATACTTTCCGAAGTATTTGACGATGAAAAGTAGAGGTCCTGCAGTGTTTCAAAATAGTGCATTAAAATCTAGTAATGCTCACGTTCCAGAATCAAAAGTGTGCGAAAGTGATAAACTGCCCTTAGAACGGTAGAATAGTTCGCTCCGGGCGCGGATTTCCGAAAAACCCCCGTTGTTTTTCGCCAAAAATGGCAAATCCGCGCTCGGCGCCTGCCAATTCCGCCATTTGTCGAGTTCGTTGCGCAAAAGCAGGAAGAGCTGAACTTGCGGGAGGCGACCGATGCGTAATGTTGATTCGCTGATGAATTTGGCGAATCCAAATGCCGGTCCGCTCACCGTTGAATTGTTGATCCCTCCGCTCGCTTCAAGCTCCGATAGCGGATTCGGATCCGCCGATGGATCGGACCGGTTCGAGGAAAATTCCAATTTCGATTTTGTCGCGTCATGCCCGTATCAAGAGCCGGAATTCGAAACTTCCTAAGCGCCATCGGATGTTGCTGGCTCTCTGCAAGTTCTTCGATTTAAATAGAAATTCACTGCCTTTGCTGTGCAGCAGTGCAACGTGTACCCGTGTGTATATGTTCATTGCAAACACCCTGTGTACCGATCCTTTTCTACAGGTTTAAATGACACATCAATCGATACATCGCAAAGCACCAGTGGCGTGGCGTACTTTGCGATGTATCGAATGATCTGCCATTTAAACCTATGGAAAAGGATCGATAAACAGGGTGTTCGCAGCGAACACCTTAATAATCGATTCTTTACCATAGGTTTAAATTACATATCAATCGATTTATCGCAATTCACGCCACGCCACTGGTCTGGGTGATATAAACTGAAAAGGATCGTTTGATAGCGTAGCGTGCGTGAGAGAGGGCCTCGGAACATGCGACAGCCGCTGCTTGGAACTTAGGCGAGGCGGCGTCTAAAATCCAATAAGCCAATGTTCGACTGATTAGAGGCGATAGCGAAATTTTAATTGAATTACTCTCAGACCGCAGCCCGTAGCTTCCTCGACGATTCATTCACCTTGGAACGGCGCGTTTGAGCCGATATCCACAGCTATACTGCCGTGCCAAGTAAAAACGCCGTATGAGCCTTCAGCCGTTGCCAAATTTCTTTCGATAAAAACCGAATTCACCGAGAAAATTGTGAATATTCGTTTCCAAAGTTTTTACAAAATTTTGTACGCAATTTCATCTTAAAAATCTGAAAATTTCAAAGGAAAATATACAAAACTTTCTCGAAAAATACCCGTTTTATCGAGGGAAATTTGGCAACTCTCGAATGTTCATACGGCGTTTTTCCGTAAACTAAGTTCCGTAGCTAAGCAGTATAATCCACACCGCGGTTGTCGGACTCCTTGATTCGAAACTCCCAAAGGCGTGGCGTGCTTTGCGATATCGTCACCTTCCGGGCAAAGTATCACAAGCGCCATGCGACGTTTAAACATTTCCGCCGCCATTTTATTTTTTTACAGAGAAATTTCTGGTTGAATTTGTCTGAAAATTTCACTGAATTTTATTTGCAGCACAAAGAAAATTCAGTGAAAGTTTTGGACAGCTTCGTTGAACAATTTCTCTGTAAAAAAATAAAATGGCGGCGGAAATTTTTAAACGTCGCATGGCGCTTGTGATACTTTGCCCGGAAGGTGACGATATATCGATTGGTCTGCCATTTAAACCTATAGAAAATAATCGATTAATGGGGTATCCGCAACGACCACCTTAATAATCGATTCATTTTCATAGCTTCAAATGGGGAAATATCGATAATCGATCATTCACGCCACGCCACTGGAGACCTCGCTCGATATACGTCGACCATCGATTCGATCGAGGATTCGGTGACGCTCCCCGAGTTCGACGATCGGATTGGCTCTCGGCGACACAGCACGTGCCAATCAGGGTGCGCGACACCTCGGAGCGCGCCATCGACGTCGGGATGACGTCACCACATGACGTGACGTGACGATCTGACGATTGCATCATGATCGTCGCTCCGAGGCGCTTCGATTCGATTTGGCAAGTTCCTCGACGATGGATGCCGTGATGCCGTGCAACCGGTGGCGAGGCTTGAGAGATCGACTATATCGATGTTTCCCCCATTTGGAACTGTGGTAAATAATCGATTAGTGATTTGGCGAACACCCGGTTTATCGATCCTTTTCCACAAGTTCAAATGACAGATGAATCGATATCGATTATCGATTAACGTGATTTGACGAACACCCGGTTTATCGATCTTTTTCCACAAGTTCAAATGACAGATGAATCGATATCGATTATCGATTAACGTGATTTGGCGAACACCCCGTTTATCGATCTTTTTCCACAAGTTCAAATGACAGATGAATCGATATCGATTATCGATTAACGAGATTTGGCGAACACCCGGTTTATCGATCCTTTTCCACAAGTTCAAATGACAGATGAATCGATATCGATTATCGATTATCGTGATTTGGCGAACACCCCGTTTATCGATACCAGTGGCGTGGCGTGAATGATCGATCATCGATACCTCACCATTTGAAGCTACGGTAAAGAATCGATTACCAGGGTGTTCGCTGCGAACACCCTAATAATCGATCTTTTTTCATAGGTTTGAGTGGCGTATCAATCGATACATCGCAAAGCACGCCACGCCACTGATCGATACTTTTCGACAGTTCAAATGACAGATGAATCGATAGATCGCTAAGCACGCCAAGCCAACTAGGATCGGCCATTTCAAGTTGATGGCTGGATTTAATCTATCGTTTCGCACTCGTGTCTTCATTTGATCGCGGAAATATCGCCGCCAACGCCGCTGATGAGACGAGAGTGAGTTTAGGAGCACTTGGGTCGGCGACAATGTAGACACTTCAAGAGGGGTGATATGACATTGAAATATTTGTGGGAACATCGGAAAAATTAGACGAGGCTCGAGAAGTGCTTAACGACTCATTGATCGAACGACTGGTGCGTTCAACCGACACGTGTGACGCACTTGTGAGAGGAGGGGGGGCACCCTGTGTCTTCCGCACCATTATAGGACGGAGAGAAGGACTAAAGCACTGCGTTACGCAGTAATCATAACTTCAAAACTTGGATGTTTTTTTGGGGGAAACAACGAATACGGCTTCCATTTCACCCAAGAACTAATGAAAAAAGGGGTCACCCNGGGGGGGGGGGGGCTCTGCTCCTTGATCGAGAACCTACCAAAAAAAAAGAAGAAAAAAAACACAGAAAAAGCGATCATTACTTAGGATTTCCAAGATCCTTAAATTCGAGGATTCCTTGCTTTAATGAAAGTTTTCCCGGCAAATTACACCTTCTCATGGAAGCTCCGGAAAGCTCTTCAATTTAGAGTAAAACAAAGTATACCAAACGTAACATCGACGAGAAAAGGAAAGGACGGATAGTGGGTGACAGAAAAAAGGAGGAAAGCGAGGCGGCAATGCGGAAGAAAAGCAGGAGAGAGAAAACCCGCCGATTCGTTTCACCTTGACAAATTTTAAGCTTCACTTGTTTCGAAAATTATTGGCCGAGTCCGAGCGGGCGCGCGGTGCTTTATCCAACGAGCGAATCGCTCGCTGGGCCGCAATAGCGAAGAGAGCAGTAAGCGGATCTCTGTCTGAGCCATGATTGGTACGTGCTTTTACGTGTCTCGAGGTTCATCCCAGCATGCACTTACCGCTCTCTTGGCTATGACGGCAGCGATGGGCTGACGGCTGACGGCTGACGGACGCGCCGAGGCCCAACCCAACATTGTCGTGAGCTATGTGCTTATTTCAGACCGCAAAGCTCGCTGATTAGACCGAAACGATGCGCGTTGCCGGGGAAAAAATGACAAGTTTCCAGCTTACTGACCGCGCGCGCGGCGCGCACGGGAAGAGCCGACGCGAGCTTCGACGAGCTTTCCAGCCTGCCGCTTATCAAATCCATTCTCAGGTACTGTCATTAAAACTTCCAGCGAGATTATGGGTTGCGCGACGGAGCCGGGAAAAATATGCTTCGACATGGAAACTCGAATTGTTCGTCGAGCGAATTCATCGAATGTTGAACACTCGCTAGTTCTGTTAAGAAAATTGGGTCCAGTGATACGTTCCGAATGATAATTTGCACTGTTGGTGACGTTTAAACTGAGGGTGGTAAGAGTGTGGGCATATTTTCCCTAAGTTTTTCTCAAATTCTCTACTTTTCGTTACGAAAATTTGATTGGGTCACTTGCGCTGATCACAGAATTGTGTTTGGATGCTTGGTCCTTGTTGATTAGCTAAAAATAATAAGATCTGTCCAAACGGTAACTTTCTGCGTTGAATATGAACCTAGATATCGCCGTTTGAAAAGTCGGGGTTTTGACGTCATCCACTGCGGTATTAATTTCCTGGTTTCTTCCACCTTGCTTTTATTAGTTAGTGTGACGCACATTTGCACAGGTTACTCAACGTGAAACTTGGATGAAAGCAAGGTGGAAGGAAACAAAGGTGTCACTACCGCGGTGGATGACGTCAAAAACCCGACATTTCAAACGGCGATATCTCGATTCATATTCAACGTCAACGTAGAAAGTTGCTGTTAAGACAGATCTTATTTTTTTTCAACTGATCTACAAGAATCAAGCATCAAAACATAATTCTGTGACTTGCGCAACTAACCCAAGCCTGCCACAGGGCCAATTTTTCTTTTTAATTTTCAGGGTTCTTTGCGCCAGCTGCAGCAAAACCAACAACTCTAGTGTACGGCATAATAATTTCATTTTTACCCTAAACAGGACACATTTATCCCGCTCATGTACGTCACAATAGTTGGTGTCCAAAAGTTAAGAGCCCAGGCCGACCGATTTCATACGACTGAGAGCAGCATCGTGCAGTGGCGAGGCGTGAATGATCGATTATCGATATTCCCCATTTGAAGCTATGGTAAAGAATCGATCATTAAGATGTTCGTTGCAAACACTCTGCTTATCGATCATTTTCCATAGGTTTACAGGACAGATCAATCGATAAATCGCAACGCACGCTACGTCACTGGCATCGTGCAATACGAGTGACACTCGACTGGATTCGAGCTTTGACCGAGGAGTTCACGGGTTGGAGGCGTTAACGTCATCCGGTGAAGATGGGAACATCTGTTGGTACAAATGTGTGGACTTGTTGAATCGTTAGTGGAGCAATGGGGTCAGAAAAAAGGCGGGACAAAATCTTGGCAGGGTCTATCAGACTCCTATGCGTCTGTGCTTTCGATGAAATTCTGGCGGATGACTATCCCCATAATCGAAGAGAGAAGATGGCGCATCGCAGCCAACGGAATCGCATTAAACTGACGAATGATATTGGTCTACTCCGCCGTGCTAAGGAAGAACGCCGTATGAACATTCGAGAGTTGCCAAATTTCCCTCGTAAAATGTTTATTTTCGATGAAAATTATGAATGTTTTCTTTGAAATTTCGAGACGTTTTAGATCAAATTATAAACAAAATTATCTGAGAAATCGGTAGACAAGTATTCCAAAATGTTCCTGAAAATTAGTGATCTGCCAGGGGAAATTTGGCAACGTCTGAAGGTTCATACGGCATTTTTCCTTAGAACGGCAGTACTAGCTTGGGATTTAATGGCTCATCCTGGAATCTTTGAGAGATTTGAGCCTACTATTGATGCATAAAGAAGTAGATGCCTCTATTTTCTCTACTTCCATTAACTAAACTGCACACTCGACTGGCAAAGGAAACGGAAGGAACGGAGGTGTAGTGCCCTTGTTATGGAAGAATAAAACCTGATAAAACTAGCGGCTACAAACAGTTAAAGCCACCAGAAGTCAATTTTCCCCCCAGATTCCAGGCTTCAATTCTCGCATACACTCGACGAAAGAGAAAGAGACTAGTATCGTGATGAGCTAGAATTTTGATCTGAAATTGATGCTGTCGGAACGGGCTAACATGTTAACCATAACTAACCTTTGATATTCGACTCAATAGAGAATTTGCACGCAGATTCGATATGGCTTCAACTGAAAATTAGAGTGCTTAAAGAGCTGGTTTCGCGGTATTATTTTTAATTTTCTTCTGACATGGAAAATTGTAGGAAAATAGATTTAAAAGTAAGAAAATGCACCGCCCGGTGACATCATCTGGCGGCATTTCTCATTTAAGCGCATGCATATTGGCAGATCAAAATCATTTTGTCTTAGCTCCTCCAATACTTGTTCGATTTATGAACCGAGGGTACTTTCGTGTTCAGTGTACTTGGTAGTTTCCGCTTAAACATGATGTTCATTAAATTTCAGACACATGCAAATTCTCCATTATTGATTCAATTTACATCAACTAAAGATTAGCTGAAGCACGATTTCTGAAAGACGTAAAACATAGAATAAAAATTACGGATTTCTGGTTGATCCTTATCGGAAGGTTTGAAAATTTCGGTTTAAAATGACGGCGGCATGATGGAGTTTGACTGAGTAAGGACAGGCGGCCGACTGACGCAACTTCCAAGAAGTCATAAAACGAAGTAACCGACAACTAACGGAAGGGGAAACTGATAAAATTCACCGCGCTTGACACAGAGAGCAATTTGCGACAAAGCGACGAGTGCATACATTAATGGACACTGTATTTTTTTTCAGACGCAAAATTATGTGTCATTTTCGATGAGAACCCGTAAAGGAAATCTGCATTTGACAGGGAAATGAGATTGAAATGACACTACTTATTCCATGAACTCACAATATCTGAATTTGTGGCGAGCAGCGATAACAATCCGAGAAAAATTTAAAATATGACCGACTTCTTGCGATGCTCAGATAGAAAAACATTAATATTTACCCCTAATCTTACACGGTCATAGAGAAATAGACGTATTTCTGCCAAACGGAACTATGTGCAGTAAAACATGAGCCCTGAGACCCATAAAAATATATTGATAACAGGGCTCACGTTATAATGCACACAGTTTAATTCGGCAGAAATACGTTCAAATACCTCTGAGAACTATCAAACTACCGCGAAAATGTGGGCGGTCGTTCTGGTGCATTTGCCTGTTTGGTTCCGAGCCACAACAGGTGAAAGTACGCCAACTACAGTTACGGCCTTACGTGGCCTTACGTGTGTCGACGCTCCTCGGACGTAAGGACTTATCTCTATTTCCATGTGGGCCGCGGAAAGCGTGGCGTTAAATGGACAGCAGGGCCTACGTGGAATCGGAGATACGTGGTTCTACGCAAAAATGAAAACCGGTGCACGGACGGACGGACATAAGGGAAAGCTCGGTGTGTCACACCGCGCCGCGGTTTGGCGCTAAACGACGTTTGTCAACCGTGAAATTCCGCACGAAAATTGCTCACACGACGATGCATTATAATCCGTTATACTTTGGCTATTCTACGGATCAATGACAACACTGATTGTGGACGCATCCGCAAGCGTATCGTAAGTATTAGGTAAGTTAGACGGATGGCATAACGCTGCGACGTTGCCTTCGAGTAGGCGACGCGATGCGTTGCGTTATGCAAGTGAGCTGGCGTTCCCTGACGTTCCTGCCAGCCGAGCCAGACGCTTCGACACCTGTTCTCTCCGATACGCCTCGAAATCCAGCTTATCATTTATCGCCCGACAGGGCTCATCAAACATCCTCAGAATCCCGCTAATTATCCTCAGATTCCTATGTGATCCCCGATTAATTGGCTAATCCCCCCCCCCCCCCTGGCGCGGGGAGTTGAACGCCCGTACACGTGGGTAGAGGCAAAGTTCGAGCCGAACTTTTACGGACTACTTCCTTCTCAATTTACGGTCGATATTTATGATTGAATCAGTGGGAATGAAAACGCACCAACTCGGGAAAAGGAGAATGGTCGAGAGAGACAAAATACTGCACGGTAGGTGAGGAAGTTGGTCTGGGATGAAGCTTTTTGGTGCCAAAGAATGAGTACCTCGGGACACTTCAATGGCCCAAGTCGACGTAGATGCGTCATCTTCGATGACTTTTATACAAATTGGGCATCTATGATTAAATTTGGGCAATTTTAAGTTATCGAGTTGATGTGACTTTATTCTCAATAACTCAACCCTTAATCGGATACAGCAAAAATAATGAAAATCATACAGTTTGAACCAAAGTGGCTCGCCAATTACTTAAATGGAAAACGAGCGAAGATAAGAGCGAAAGATTTTCTTTATTCCAGATCTCCCAGCGGAAATTCCGTAATTTTTCAATGCGCCCGGACCGCCTCTTAAAAATCAGTGCTATTTTCGGATTTTCCAGACCAGTAGACACCCTGGTAAACAACGTTTCGGTAGATGATGGGGTCAGGGCCAAAACCTACAGAGTCAGAAACTTTGCCTGAACAAAAAAAAAAAAAAATTGATAGACAGAGAAACAGCGATAATGATACCCTACTGATGACATTTGACCGGGAGAGTCTTCCTTACGGAATACAAGGAAGAGATCCTGAGGTAACTCTAGATCGAGCTCACTTAAAATCATAAGCGGAGCTTGTAAGTCGTAATTTCTATCGGGAAAATTTACAGGGCTGCCACAAAACTTAGAAAATACAATTCCCTGACACGATTGAGTGCAATTCCCTGACAAATGAAATATGCAATGAGGCAAAAAGTACATAATTTGAAATAGTTTCCAAGCAAAATTTGTTGTTCTTGACGTCAGATCCATTCTAGAAAGCGAAGAGCGGAAAATTGACGATTTTTCCCGTACACTTTCGACATTTTCCCTAACGCTCCCCTGTTTTCCCTGACTGTGGCAACCCTGCGAGCACCCTCCTCAAGCCATTCAACGCGAGAGGCAAGACACAGGGCACTCTTCGGAGGAGAGCAGACTGGGTGGGCGCCGTTGTCGCTTCTCTTGGTGAACCCATTCGGAGGAGATGAATGGACGGGTGTAAAATCCAGCTGCTGGCGGGCGATTTGGCGGGTGGCGTGAAGCCCGGAGCCCGAGCCGGGACCTATTAGCAGACCTTGACCGCTTCCCGTATTTCGTTCCCGGTCCCGGCCCGGGTCCGGGCTCCCCATCCGACGCGAGGCGAGGGCCGCCAGCCATGAGATCGCACGCCACCACCGCCGAGGGACTCATCCTCAGCAGCTTTTCCACACAGCTCTTCGGCATTGCCATTCGGACCCGACGCAGTGCTTATACACGGTAAAATCAACGTGTTTACGGTTACTTGGGGTTATTTGGACCGCGTTAAGCAGAAAGGAACCAAGCCACATCAGCTATTGCCAAATTTAACTGGGTAATTTAATTTTATGCGACGTTTGTGTAGATTCCTTTGAAAATTTTGAGGAATTTGCTTCGTACTATGGAGAAAATTCACTGAAATGTGCACGAAAATCCGCACAGCCGTTTTCATGTAAAAGATTTAAGTGCCCAATTAAATTTGACAATAGCTAGCTGATGAGGCTACGTGATTCTCCGCGATTCTACGTGAAAACGGCTGTGCAGGTTTGAGTGCAAATTTCAGTGAATTTTCTGCGTAGTGCGAAGCAAATTCTTGGAAATTTTCAAAGAAATTAGCACGAACGTCCTTTTGTGAAAAATTAAATTGCCTGGTTAAATTTCGCAATAGCTGATATGGCTTGGTTCCTTTCTGCGTAACGCGGTTCACTTTGTTACACTTGAGTTATATTTTTGTGCATGGTATCGCAGTCTGAGGACGAAAAGATATACGCCACGCTTGGTTCAAACGCCTTGATACAATTATTCGTACTTGATGGATGTCCATGTTGCATAGCCAAAAATTGAAGGCGCTGCCGCTTTCTTCAGCCCGAAAACGCAAAGATATACCGCGCCGCACCGTACATTTCGAACGCTTTGATACAACTATTCGAACTTGATGGATGTCCATGTTGCATAGTCAAAAATTGAAGGCGCTCGCGCTATCATCAAGTCGAAAACGCAAAGATGTGCCGCGCGGCACCGTGCATTTCGAACGCTTTGATACAACTATTCGAACTTGATGGATGTCCATGTTGCATGGTCAAAAATTGAAGGCGCTACAGGAACGTCTAGACATCAAATACATCCCAGAAAGGAAATAAAGAATGAATAATGAATTAAAAATATTTTCCTGAGGCTTTCATCATTTTCCCCGACATTTCCAGGTTTTCCCTAACTCGTCAAAATTCCCTGGCATTTCCCGGTTTTTCCTGACAGAGGCACTCCTGTGAACGGAATCAGACTCGGGGGCGGCCAGATAGACGAAGAGAAAAATAAAAGGTTTGTGGTGAGAAACGGCAACACACATGTTCTGGAAGCTCCTCCCGCGGCTGGCGCGGAGCACCACATTGTGGCCGCGAACCCGGCTAGCGAGAGTGGAAACGAAAGGGAGAGCTGCGGCAGGGGGCAGAAGCGACGTCTTCCCGCTAAAAAAATCATCGGCTCCGGGGCCCCAGGCGCGGCGCAGCCATGACTCGAGCACTGTCCAATGGGGCCCATGCGAACCCCGTCCATCCGCCGACCAAGTCGCAACCTACACCGATCTAAACCCCCGATTCGCCGATTTTGAGTCTCGAGTGACTAAAGCTCAGCATTTTCTGTCTCCTAATCACAGGTTATGAAAGGAGCTATATTCACATTTTTGAAAGGACTTGATGGACGATCGAATTCCGAAACCAATTCTCGTCCAAGTTTCAGGAATCATCGGTCCTAAATTCGTTGGTTCGCGTAATTTTCGGATGAAAACTTGGTAGGAATATTCCGTGCGGCAAGAAATGATCAAATTTTGATTCGATTTTCCGATTTTGATTAAAGAAAAATGTAGCATGGTGACCAACATTCATCAATGATCTACTTTGATGGCATTGAATTCGTGTATCGAGACCTTGACAATATTTTCTGTTGACTTCTCGGCATTTCGACAAGCTCCCGAAGTAATTTTTCTCAAACTTTCCCAGGTCTTCAAGAGTTTCTGTACAATTATCCGGTTTTTTGGATCAGGTATAAGAACCCCTAGAGAAAGCCAATGGGCATGTTTTAGTATGAAGGTAAGGCATAAAATTAATGGCATAAAATTAATTATCGTTAGAATCCTAAATTAGTTTTTACTCGATTACTTTGAGGTGTCCTCGATGACCAATATTCTTGAATTTTAACTGCCGAATTGTATTAATTCCTAAAACGTTTCCTGCTTTTTCAAAGGTGAAACTGGACACTACGATGATACTTGATGACGTTGGGCATTTTCATTCAAAAATTAAATTTCGACCCATGTCAAGTCCCATCTTCTTTATGAGCTGTTGGTCAAGCAGCGCCTGGGCTTCATTTATGTCCTGACGTCATTCATGGACAGCTCCTAAGGGATTTCTCAAAGGCAAAAAGGAGGCGATAAAAAGGACTGATGAATAATGAGGCTCCTACGCAAGAGTAGCTCGATGCGACCCAAGTCAACTGGAAGTGCTCAACCAGGTGTAAATCCTAAATCCAGTATGGAAACAATACTACCGCGCTAAAGGAATAACTCCACATGTACATTCGGGAGTTGCCAAATTTCGCCGGATAAAACATGAATTGTCGAGGAAAATTATTCATATTTTTCCTTTAAATGTTTACATATTTTGGACTAAATCGCGTACGAATTTGTCTGGAAGATGAGAAGAGAAGATTCATAAATTGTCCAGTAAATTCGTTTGAAATCGGAGGAAATGTGGCAACGGCTGAAGGCTCATACGGCGTTTTTCTTTAGCACGACCAGGCGTGGGCGGTAGCGCAGTGGCTTCGCGAAGATTACCCGCGACATTGCCTTTCTACGAACTTCACTTGCCGATTTCCTTTCACGGTGCGAGCTAAAATAATTTCCGCGCGAAAGAGGAAATCCGAGCCGGCAACGATGCTGCGCGAGAGATAATTATCCTCGCCTACAGACAAAAAGCTGGAATAATAATTATTATTTAGCGACGAGCAAAATACGAGCATGAAAGTGAAGAACTACCCGGAGGATTCGATGACTCATGATAGTTTGCGGCCACCTCCGTCCTAGAGCCGGTCATTAGGGGATTTTAGAAGGACGGCTTCCTCTGCAAAAGATGACCGAAAGCCGAGAGAATGTGTTCCAGCGATATGAAATGTCGTGAGAGACGATGCCACAAATGAAACGATGAAAGAGTTGCCATCAGGCGTTTATCGGTATCATTTACTGACCTCTGCTGGATACTTCGACTGATTCACCAAAATAATAACTATTTAGGAGATTCTGAAATTTTTAGCGACAGTAACATTGCGGTTGGAGATTTCTTGTCAATTGCTAGGTCCAACTTAAAAAAAAAAAAAAAAAAAAAAAAAAAAATTCAAGAACTAACGAAATAGCAAACTTGTAACATCTTAAACAATCCTGAAGAGGACCAAAAACCATCTCTGACAGAATAAAAATAATGCATCTGTTCTCAAATACAACTGTTTCCTTGTGCTTATTTGCTCCCACATTCGCCTCTCATTACTTGCTCTGCCGCCCTAAGGAAAGAAGCTAGATATAAGAGCCGTTCAGACGTTGCCGAATTTCTTTCGAAAAGTCACCGATTTTCGGGAAGAATCTGCAAATATGTTTCTTTTAATTATTCACAGAATTAAGTCCACGGTTTGGTCCGAAGGGTCTGAAAAACTCAAGGAAAAATATTCGTAATTTTCCTAGAAAATAAATATTTTCAGAGTGAAAATCTGGCAACATTAGAATATTCATATGGCGTTATTCCTCGGCACGGCAGTACGAATGAATGAACAGAGCGATTCTTTTGAGCTTTCGGAGATATGAGTTTTACCGACATAAACTTGTATTCCGCAGACGAGGAAAAAGTCACTCGTGGAATTATCCGTTTTTTTCAAACTGGTTCCGATGGTATTCCATGACATAATCTCTCCTCTTCCGGGACCAGAATATGAGTGAACAAATGGAGATTTTAGAGCGGTATAGTTAGGAATTACACGGGAAACCCGGAGAGCCGAACGCCGGAACTTCCACCTCACTGTCGGAAAAACCTACTCGCTGACGCCACTGTCCATATTCGCATGTCACCGCGTCAACCCTGACTTTTAAGTTACCTCCGCGTCCGATGTATTAAATGAACTTGACTTTTTCCAAAATGTGCGAACAGAAAAACAAGGTTCTCATCGCGAACGTACGCTGAAAAAAGAAGCTGCGGGCTATATAGATATACAGTATAGTTCCGGGTGCTGGAGCCGTAGCTTCGACTGCTCCGGGTGCTACGTCCGGAACTTTGGGCCTCTGAGCCCGGAGCGCGGACGGTAAGTCTATATAGCCCGTAAGTACGGTTTCCACGGCCGGAATTTATTTTCCATAGTAGCGACAGATGGTCAGGGATGATCCGGAATACTATCATTACATGGATCAAGGTTGGAAAATAGGAAAAATGCAGAATGCATCCTGGTGCATCTAAACTAGCGGATGCGTGCATTGATTATGATTTATGTGCATTGCAGCGAAATGTACTGAACTAGAACTGCCAGTAACCTTGCGCGCTACGACGGTGAGAAAATTCTTAGCGTGAACACGCGAACGTCCCGCCGCGCTGACCGGAAGAGGGAAGACCTCGAAAAATCACCACTTATTGTTGGAGATTCAAGTGCGTACGGTCTGGACTTCCTCGCGATAATTCAATATCGTGTGCTGTTAAAAGGAAAAACACTCCTATCTCGTAAATCCACGCGGGAGTTGGAAAACTCACTCCTGTTTACAAAACATCGGGCGATCGGGGCAACTGCACTATTTGAAAGCATCGGAAAACCTTGGCTAGAATTTGTTTTAAAAACGGATCGTTCATCACCGTCGCAGGTTAAGAGAGTAAAATAAACAGGAAACTGCCCCTAAATACGAGCGCGAGGTGAGGTTCCCTCGAACGATAACAAATTCGAAAAATCGAATCGTCCATGTATAATTCCAGGACACTTAACAACCCGCGGATGGATTCAAATACTGGAAAGGAGAGATAAGTCAGCTAACGTCTCAAAACGAACCGTTAAACGACCTTAACACTTGGCTGAAAAGGAGAAAGATGAAACCCAAGGAAATAAATCTGAACTAAGAACATTTTTCGTTCTTGGAAACCGAAAACTTAAAAAAAAACCCGGGATCTTACCGATTTTCCGGACACCATGATGGCGGCTGAAAATCACTCTCACACACACAAAACAAAATCCAAAGGGATGCGAAGGGGGATAACACTGGCCGGTAGGAAGCACTGGGTGGACACTCGGAGGGATCCGCGAAGGAGGGGGACCGGAGGATGGCCCAGAGCGCGGAGACGGTTGTCCAAAGACTGAGGGAAGCGCCGACACCGGAGCAGAACGAGCGGCAAGACGCCCGCCGCGGCAAGGTAACCGACGACCAACGGATTCGAACGAGATCCCCGCGGCTTTGCCGCTCCGCCCCGAAAAACCGCGCCACTTCCCGCACTCCGCGAGGGGGTACCCGCCAAATGTGGCAACCTCCATCCCCGGCACCATCTGACGTCACGCCACCGCGAGAGGGGTTGCGACTCGGGCCGCGGAGACCCGGCGCAACGAGTCTAGAGTCCCTTTATACTGAGAGTCAAGACAATTTGAATCCATTTCTGATTGGTTCCCGTATTTTAGGCCTCCACAGTGTCACAAACGGGAATAAAGATTACATTTTCACCAATTGCAAAGATTATAATGTGGAATTGACCAGGGAATCACGGGTTCGGCAAGGAACAAACGGAATGAGAGGAGGAAGGGAGAAAGGCATTTGAGAATGGGCCGATCAAAGATTACAAAAAACGTTCGATTTCTGTAATCTTTATTCCCGTAGACAATTCGGCTCATGGATGTCACAAACGGGAATAAAGATTACAGAAATTGAACGTTTTTCGTAATCTTTGATCGGCCCATTCTCAAATGCCTTTCTCCCTTCCTCCTCTCATTCCGTTTGTTCCTTGCCGAACCCGTAATTCCCTGGTCCATTCCAGATTATAATCTTTGCAATTGGTGAAAATGTAATCTTTATTCCCGTTTGAGACACTGTGAGGCCTAAAATACGGGAACCAATCAGAAATGGATTCAAATTGTCTTGACTCTCAGTATAAAGGGACTCTAGGCGCAACGAGTCCAGAAGGAGAAACTGCCAAGATTGGTGGCGCATGCTCCCGTGCTAAGGAAGAACGCCGTATGAACATTCGAGAGTTGCCGAATTTTTCTTGGATAGAACCTATATTTTTGGGGAAAGCTACGCACATTTTCCCTGGAGATTTTAATATATTTCAGATTAAATTGCGAACATAATTGTCTGAAAATTTTGCGGAAAAAAATTCACGAGCAGAGCCGGATTTACCTACTTGCCGCCCATGTGCCGCCAGTATTTTGCCGCCCCCTTCTCACTCGTCTTGAAACATCAATGAAAACCATCAACTGAACGTGCCAGCGGGGGAGGGGTGCATAAGACGCGTTTACTGGTGCTGAACACATTTTTTGGGAAAGCCCTGTCAACAATACTAGCAAAAGTTCACGGAACTTCGTGCGAAAGTTAAGTTTCGTAAACCTATCTCTGTGTGGACAAGGCCTTCCGTTCATAAGAAATGAACGAAAAAATTATGAAAGAACAAACATAAGGGTGGATTAATGATTTTAACTTCCGTCGCCGCGCCTCGCAGATCGCACTGTGTTGGACGCAATGCGTGAAGTATTCACGCAGTCTTGTAGGCGCTATGCGGCTCACGCTGATCGCACTGTGTTTGCCGCAATGCGTGAGGTATTCATGCATTCTTGTAGGCGCTATCCGTTTCACGCTGTCCGCTATGACCGTGTTTGATGCAATGCGTGAAGTATTCGTGCAGTCTTGTAGGCGCTAATATGTGTTACATGCCGATCGCCGCGCCGAGAGCTTCTCCTTTTCATCTCAAGTCCTCGTCATAATTTCTCTCTAGGTAAGTCGCGCCGTTCCAGGCCAAATTGCGTGTTTGGTTTCTCTCTTAACTCGACTAATTTAAGGTGCTGTCTCTTTTATTACTGAAAGACGACAAAAGTAGAAATTACTATACTCTTAGAAAATTAGAGATTTTGTCGCCTTTTCTCGTTGGTATTTTTTTTTCTAAATCCGAATTTTTTTTTTATACCTTCATTTAAAAAAATTGCAAAATTTGCCGCCCCCTAAAGATTTGCCGCCATGGGCCGCGGCCCATGTGGCCACCCCCTTAATCCGCCCTTAACGAGTTTCCCACCAAATTTGATTTTTATCGGAGGAAATATGGCAACATCTGAAGGCTCATACGGTGTTTTTCTAGCACGGCTGCATGGTTGAGTAAGTCGGAAAGAGTCCTCGTAAGCGTCGAGCCTGCAAAAATGTAGGCATCCTCTTCTCCTGCAGAGATCTGGCGGAAGGCACTTCAACATCGCTAGCAATTTATTTTTGGGGAGAAATAGTGGGGGGAAAAAAAAAAAGGGAATGTTGGCAACCAGTGTTCTAAACCCACAGGCGCCAAAAAAGTAAAGGTTCTGCGCCAACGTGGCCCCTAAAATTTGCCCCCCAAAAAATCCTAAACTTTCTGAGAGGCGTTTTTCGAAATTCCAACGCACAGCACTGGATTGAACTCGCAAAGGGAGAGAAGATGCGTGATTCTGTTAGAATTGAAGAAACTCAGAACTTTCAGATTACTAGTAAAAGCTTTTTCTTTCATATCCAATTTCATTCATAGTGCTTTCAAAGTGAGAAGCTGCGGAATATCTCGTAAAAAGAGGTAAGACCACCGCTCCCTGCCACGCGTCATGGGTATGGTGAATTATTCCTGCTTTTCTCGATCAAAAGTGACATCTGAGAGTGATACCACTATTCGACCACGTGGGAGCTCGGGTTGCCTACATTGAAAACTGAAGGAAAACTGACGGCGAGGTAGTCACCGCTCCGCAAGCCACGCTCGGTGAATTATTCCTACTTTCTTTCTCGAGCAATCGTGACACTTACGGATGATACCACCATTCGGCCACGTGGGAGCTCGAGTTGCCTACGTTGAAAACTGAAGGCAAACTGACGGTGAGCTGAAGTCAGATTTACGACGTTTCCCGAGATTTTCCCTGATGTTAAACGAATCCTTTGAAGAGTCTCGATTTTTTAGGTTTGGTATTTCTTGTATGTTTCGACAAAGTTTACGTCAGACAGTTGAAATTCGTTTTTTGGAATGTTCAGGTGTGTTTCGCGCCAAACGATGCGGAACTAGCCCGTTAGAGCTGTTGCACAATTATTTTTATCATTTTTTCCTCATTTATTCACATTTTTGGAGCCTTACGGCTCATTTTGCCTTGCTCCGTCATTCGTCAGGGTCCCAGGGTAATACATCGATGGCTTCAGAACGAAAACGCGTATTTCCGTGTGCGACATCACAGATTTTCTGTCATACTTCGCATATTTTCTTCGAAAAACTAGGGAAGCTTGAAAACTTCCATGATTTTTTTGTTTCGTTAAGCTAAGAATTTCCCACTTAGTGTGCAGACCTTCATCCTGTACTGTCGTGCTAAGATAGAACGCCGTATGAGCCATGAAGCGCTGCCAAATTTCCCTCAACAAATCTCGAATTTTCAGGAAAAGTTTTGACAGTCTTTCTTCGAATTTTTTTAGAAGGTTTTTCGAAGGATTTCGTTGATGATTTGATCTAGAAAGTCTAAAAATTTCAAGTAAATATGTTCATAAATTTCCTCGAAAATAAATATTTTCTGAGAGGAAACTTGGCAACATTCGAATGCTTATACGGCGTTTTTCCTTGGCACGGCAGTGTAGGGCAAGTATCGGAAAATTTGGAGGAGATGCAACAACGACGGGCGAGAAGGGATTGGCTGAGAACTGCGAAAGCGAAGAGAAGTGATACTATAACGGACTGGACGTCCACGGTAAAACTTGGATTCCACTTCCAGTGTTTGCTTTGCATAACTGAGACGTGAATCACGGAGCTCGGCCGACCGGAGTATCAGCCCGGGACTTGAATACGCGTCTCTCGCCGTCTCATCACCGGGCTGGAATGTTGCGAACATCGGAACGATGATGTTGCATCAACCTGTTGAGTGTTGATACTGATCAAGTGGTGAAATAAGCACATGACGACGACAAATGATAAACACTGCACTCTGACATCGACTGCACAGTGCACTGCCCATCCTCACAGCTACCTAGCCTTGATTCATTCAAAATGCTTGCCCACCCGCCAACGCCAAAAACAGGGTTGCCACAAAATTTAGAAAATGAGATTCCCTGACATATTTGAGTGGAATTCCCTGAACATTGAAGATATGCCAAACGGCCGAAAAGACAAAATTTGAAATAGTTTCCAGGAAAAATTCGTTGTTCTAGACGTTAAATCCATTCTAGAAAGGAAGCGAACAAAGGTAAACTAACAATTTTCCCCCCACACTTTCGACATTTTCCCTGACATTTCCAGGTTTTCCCTGACATTCCCCGGTTTTTCCGATAATGTTTTCCCGGTATTCCCTGACTGAGGCAACCCTGTAAAGACCATTCCGTCGTTTATCCACTTTCAGAATCGGAGGATCGAAAGAATTTCTAGAGAAAAAAAAAAACCAGTTCGGTCACATGGACGAAACTTTAGGGTGAGTACGGAGGCACATAAAGCTTTGGAGTTACGTGGGGGGAACTGGGTGCAGACAGGACTCCATTTTGCGGTAAGGAACCACAATTTCTGGCTAAGGTTAGAAACAACGTATGCACCATCAGTTTCCGCGTGCGCATACGTGTTTTGACGGATGAGACAGACATTGTAGTTCCTAATTGCAAAATGTGGTCGAATTGTTCTAGGCCTCCGCAATTTTCTCCGACGCGCTGGATCTCCGCAAAAAAGTCAACACAACGCCCTGATCAAAATTTTTGTTAAAATTTTTGGATAATTGTAGGCTATGTTCCAAAGTCGCAATATATCCCAAATGAGTTGAAAACATGAAAACCTCTAGCGGCAATTAAATCTCTCAGCTCTGCCTCCATAATTTGCAGGGCACTTTCAGAATTAGGTCACGATCGCGCAGGTTGCACCCCTTCCGAATTTTGATGGTGAATTCAAGGAGTACGATAAACGTTGATCCAGCCATTTACGTTTAAGGGGGGAAAAAAATAGATCATTCAAGTTAAAATTTGATCAACGCAATCTTTAGACAAAGTGGCGATATGTGGGACACGTTAACTATCTTTTTCCGAAATTGCTTGGATAAACTGAAACGTCGGACGGTACTTTCCTTCCTATGATCGCTGATGATATCATGATTTAGTCGATTCACACAACCACACTAATTGCGGTATACGAGTTAGCGTAGAAACTCCAAGCTGAGGCTCGATTTTTTCCTCTCCTCCGTTTGTCGACGTCGCACAGTTGAACGCGGCTTTGGGAGGAGTCGGACATTACATTATTGACAAAAATTGTAAAATTTTACATTTAGTTCGTCACAATTAAAATTTATAGGGGTGCTTCTGGAAGAAAATTTTACGAGAAAACCAGTGGAACCAATTTTGGAAGCCTGAAGTTTGTATAAACGGAGTTATAGGCGTTTAAAGTTTCCAAATTTTGTCCGACCTCTTCCATTGACTCGGTCCGCTGTGCGGCGTCGTTACGAATAAGTTGGCCGGGTCGGTCATTTGTCATTGATACTTGCGACAAGGTCCTCGAGTTCTCCCGTTGCGATTAGGATTAGTTTCAGAGCATTACCTTCATTTATTCTCTCTACTTAACGCCAGTAAACTCGTCCGAAACGACCAATTCGTACAACCTCAAAGCTGTGGAATCTTTCAAACTGATAAAGTTTATCCTTGCATGGCCAACTCATTCTCTATCATTCTCATTTATTCTCAATCGTTCTGCCTTACTCTCAATCACTCTCCATCGGTGTCCACCAATAAGCTTTACTATTGAAGCAACAACTAGTGACTCAGGAAGCAGGTAAACGAAAATTTAAACAAAATCAAAGCAGGGTGTCTAGTTCTCTTTTATTTTAGGAAATCCTGATTTTCGACTGCTAAATCCTGATTTCATAATTTTTGCACATCCTGAATTTTTCCGGGGCAAAATTAGGCAAATGTAACTTCACAGGAACGGCTCTACAAAAAAATTCCATTGGACGGCCGACTATGCTCAAATCCTGATGAAATCGGGATTAAATCCGGATGTTAGACACCCTGCAAAGAGGGGTTTCAAGAGGAGCGCTTGAGAAAGAAAGTTTATAGGAGACCAAAGTATAAAATCAAGTACAAGGTAGACAAAACTCGATGTTTAACTTAACATCATCGGTTTTAGCTATTCCAAGCTGTAAGGCCGGATATTTCTACTTGGAAACAATGTGTTTGAAAATCAGAAAAATGTTGCCACACACCTTCAACACCTTCATGCATTAGGCCTCCAGCGGGGCTGATCGTTGAAAATGGATAAAGCTATAGACATAGAAGACGTGATGGATATGGAGGGATCCTATCGGTAGAAGCGGGTGGTTGCAATGGACAAAGAAGGTGGGTAATAGACTAACTAACTCCGACCCACGAGACACCCGATGGTTAAACCATCATTTTCTCCTTTAGTCTGTTGGAACCAACCATTTCAACAAATGGGATCGCTCCATATCCCCTATGTCTTCTTTGTCTATCGCTTCGTCCATCGATTTCAACGATCAGACCGCTGATTATATTAAGAAAGTTCGACATTAATGAACTTGGAGATATTGGAGTTGGCACGACGAATACAGGCTGTGGCTGTAACGACTCAGCCGTCTTGTAAGGCGTTCTCGGCGCATGAGATACCCCCATGGACATGGAAATGGCAATGGTAATGGTATGGAGCTAGTCGCGTTCCCCTTATCACCGCTCACAACTCCAAGGAAGTGGAGCTGTAGAGTGAGAGATTAAAATCGAGGTAATGAGCAAATGTTTGTTAATGCTCTTATTAATGCGTAATTAAGCGATCGTGCAATTGAAGGAGCGAGCATAGGGCCGATGAAAACGCTCGGAACCGGTTCCGATGCTCCGTGTTCCTCGATGACCATTCTCGCAAATTGGCAACACTGTTTTTTCTCCATTTACATCCATGATAAATATCGATTTTAGGTGAGGCAGGTTTTCTAGCCTATAATCGATTGTTATACACACATTTGAATGGAAGAAAAACGGTACGGCCGACTTGCAAGAAGCGTTGCCGATGGAACACGTCACATTCCGTAACATGAAAGGGACAATGGATCACTAGACAAGGTACGAATTTGAGCATTCTGATACATGTTTCTTAATCAAAATTTCACGTATAGCACGAATCGCGCAACGAAAACTAATGAAACAAACTCCAAACGAAGATATTAACGTTTTTATTTCACATTGGTTACGAGGACTTTGAACTGCCCGCTCACAAGAAACTCAAAGCTCTACGTGAGTCAAATCGCGCACTATAACGGTTGCAACAAGCTTCTCAATCGAGTAATGTTCATTTCCCACCATGTGTTGTTCAAACTATAAGCAATTTGCTCCAGCTGAGCCAAAGAGTCAAGATTGCGGTTGCCAGATTTTTATATCGCAGAGATTGTCATGATAACGTTTAGCGCACGATGTGAATCACGTAGAGCATTGAGTTTTCATGAGCGGGTGGTTTGAATTCACGCATCAAGAATCATTAGATATCTTTCGAAGGAGTTGATTTCGGTAATTTTCGTTGTGCGCGTCGTATTCTACGTGAAATTTTAGTTAAGAAACATGTATCAGAATGCTGAAATTCGTACCTTGTCTAGTGGTCCATTGTTCCACCAACATTTTGGCAGGGGTGCAGAATCTTCCAAGCTTCCACGTTTTCACGCGCCTGCCCGCCGCACAGTGGATCGACTCAACAGAAGAGGTCGGACAAAATTCGGAAACTTTAATCGCTTATAACTCCGTTCATACAAAACTTTGAGGTTCTGCAAGTGGTTCCATTGGTTTCCTCGTAAAATCTTCATCTAGAAGCACCCTTTAAAATTTAAAATGTGACGAAATAAATATAAAATTTGCAGTTTTCGTCAAAAATTTCATGTCCTGTCTCTCTGGTTGACTCGATCCACTTTGCGGCGGCTTCCCACATTTTTCTCGTCAGTCTTCCACGGAATGTCCCGCACCAATTTCGAAGGTGAGGACCTTTTCCCTCTTTTTCCCTTTGATTTCCAACTTTTGGCCTTCAAACATTTTCCATCCTTCCACGTGCGTAAGGGCCTTTCTAAATTTTCAAACGCACGAGCAGACGCATGATCAAGCATTTTCTGCACCTCTGCATTTGGCAGGGATTCAAAGAATGCCCCATCTCGAGGAAAATGCTTCGAGGCAATTTACAAAAGTGATGATCATCTTTTTTATCCTAAAGTGACAAGTTAATTGGACGTATTTCTATCAAACGGAACTAAGTGCATTAGGACTTAAGCCCTGACATCAATGAGAATATATGCATAACAAGGCTCACGTCACAATGCAGATAATTCCGTTTGACAGAAATGCGTCCAATTGTATTAAAAGTGGGTGAAAAGCTTGTTTTGTCCTGAAATTGAGCCTTTAGCTATGACATCAAACATTAATCCACGAGGCAAAACGGAAAATAAGTGTTGTTGCAAAAACACCAGATTGTGAGAGACAATCAGCAGAATAAAGTTTTGGACTATTGTGCACCCCTCCATTTAGGAGCAAAAATCGCTCCGAACTAAACCAGCCAGTGTGAGGATTTCATCTCAAAAATGTTATTTAGAGAAAAAGCTACTTCAATTTCTAGCATGTTGCAAGCACAAAATTGTAACTTCAGATAAAATTCTACACTTCTTATTGAGACAAGAATGAAATTAACTGGTGGTGACTTGAAGTATTTGAGATATTGAAGCATTTTGGACAGTAAAATCTCAGAATTTGATTTCTCAACTCGCCTCGAAAAAAGGATGTTCCACTGGAAATGTTTCACCTGAAAACTAAGATGCCTTATCCTATGAACTGTTGTAGGTGATGATAAAAAGTGCTACTATCATGGACAAAAAAGAAGGAGAAAACTTAAGACTTACTGCTTTCGGCATGTTGATTGCGTTGATGAATCGAGATTCAAAACTAAGCACACTTCAGGAGTATCTAGAAACAGAGAAACATTGCCAATCAGTGTCACTAAAAGTTTTTTGGAAAAAAAATAGTAGCATGAGACTTACATACGGTGCTCGCCTTGCTGGGCGGGCAGACAGTGCAAAGAAGAAAAATTAAAACCTGTGTAAACAGCGTTGTGAAGGAGAAACGGTGCTGGATTCCTTGTTGCCCTGTCGATAATTCTTGGCAAAAACAACTTTTATCAGACATCTCAGTGAAATGCATGTGGAACTTGCTGGAGAATGATTTCAGACTGATAAAAACTGAACTTCATTAAGACAACATTTCAATGCCAAATTATTCATCAGTATATACATCCAAGTTCGTATAGGCTAAAGGTATTCAAAAGGAGTGGTAAAAGTTGGAGTATCGAAAGGATGAAAGGAGAAGATAGGGCAGTGAGGAAACACAAAAACAAAATTTCCAGGGCTGACGAGCGATACCGCCGAACTGACAATTAAACGAGGACAAATCAGCGACTTGTCTGCATTCTACAGTATAAAATACCCGAGCTTATGATTTCAGTTTTTTCAAATTCTGTAGGGGAGCGCTGCAATAATGCTGTAATGTATGAAAAAATTGCAAATCTAACCTTAAAATTAAAAAATATTGGCGAGGGTTTCTCTTTGTTCTGCAAAATTGTCAGTTTGCAGATAGGCGCTAAGTAGAGCGGACTCATCGGATGTTGAGACAAATATCAATCTCTGTGGATGATTTAACTTACTCCAGCAGTAAGTGACATTAGAGCATGGGTTACTGAATAGTTTTTCTAGTTTACCCTTCAACTATGACTTCCCTTTACAGTCTGTCCAAGATAGGAAGAACCGTAGAAAATCGGGATTAATTGCACTTTGTTAAAGGAAGATGGCGTTGAAGCCATTGTTAGTGATCAAATAATCGAGCCAACCCTGCTTCGCACAAAGGGTTGTTCGTGAGTTGCCAGGCGTGGCGCATGGCGTCAAGCACCAAGAACTTAATACTCCTGCTTCAAGCCCCGGGGAAAACCGCCACAGGCTGAACGTGCTGACATGTGGCCTCCTGTGGGAACGGGGAAACACTGTGAGGGGACAGTTGACAAGGGATGAGACAACCCCATCCTGCAAAATAGTTCAATAAATTCCAATTGCCGACGGTGGGTGATTTGGCCCGTGTCAAACGATAAAAGTAGAATTCTCAGGTGGCGTCACAAGACTCAACGCTACGCAATTTTGAGCGCTTTCCTTTGATCGTATGATACAGGCTTTAGTCTTATTTTCACTTTTTAAACTCTCATGGAGAAAGGTCCTAACCTAACAAATACAAATCCTCTATTTATGCTGTCTACTGCCAATAAGTACCTTTATACTTTATCACATTATTTCTTTCTATCAAAGAAAATCACCATCTGTTCATGATAGTTTCTCTTGAACTGATCAGTTAAACAGGGAAAATTTTCAATGAAGTAAGTTCCATTAATTCGTCACGGAGCCTGATATTCAGGCTGAAAAACATGCTAATGAATACTACCGAGTTAGGCTAACCGAATTACCCAAAATTATTCGTGATGAGCTTCAAACACAAATCGTGAAATTGAAAAGCTGAATTTGAAAAAATAGCCTGTGCTTAAATCCTCTGCCTAATTTGAAAATATAACCTGCCAAGTGATAATTACCCATGATAAGAGATTGACATGCCCATGTGCCTGAACCAGGCAATGTGAAAGACATGCAAACTCTATCCCTGCTAATCAGCACACCTCGCACAAGCCTCAACAATACATACATCTTTAACACTGTTGGGTGCCCAACTTTATATTGACAAATCGATTACACTGACGTTTACTTTCGCGAGTCATGATCTCTCTCAGTGTCAGTTTGTAATTAAAGGCAGTAATATGTTAGGTATGCTGTTCTTAGGCGTTAGATTGCTGACTTTACTCTATGTTATGGATAGACACAAGGGAAATGCTGAGAATGGTCAACTCCTTGGGTCAGCATTACCTAAAGAGAATCCCTTGCGAGGTTTTTCACCTTCAATAGGCGTAGGTATCACGAAGTGATAAATTGGACAATATGATTACGGAAAGTTCCTGGACCAAGTGTAGGTATGAGCAGTCATTTTCCAAAGTCAGAATTAAGCGTGGGAAAAGGGGGCTGATATAGGTTTCAGGTGCTGTAATTTACTTGGTTCCCATTCTAGTGATTATCGGTTGCGCGTGCTCCTTCGAACTCAACAACCAAGTCAAAACATGAATAACTGAGCATACCAATTTTAAAAGTAAAGAAAACTACCACTCTTTATGATTTCACCCGTGACTCTCTGAATGGTACAATAATGTGTTACCGGATCTCATGTCCTCTCTCAACAGAACAACTTAACGCCAAGGGTGGATGATAGGCGTGATTCAGGTGTTAAAGGAATTTGCACTCTACAGCTGATATAGTAGTGCTTATCAACCTAAAAAGCCGAAAAAGAGTACATGTACATACTGCTAGGAGTGGAGAGGGCAGATGAAACAGGTTCAAAGAGAGGATCTCAATTCCTGGAACCTGCCTGACTGCCTTGCAGTGATGAGATCCAAAAAAAACACAAGCAGGGCGGAACAAGTTGAGTTCAAAACAATAGAAAGTATCTACGCCCATACAGGATTAGGGAAGCAAATTAAACGTTAAAATGATTAATGCTCTTGACTGAGGAATTAAAGGCGTTACACAACCCCTGATTCATTAAGGTTAGGTCAATCAAAGGCCTTGACAAACGTCAAATTAAAATAAATACCTGTGACGAACAGAAAGTAAGTAGTACAACTGAAAATGGGGCACTTACAGAAAAATAATCACACTAACAGCGATAGACGATAACACAACACTAGATACACCATTAAAAAACAATTTATAAAAATAAAAATAAAGACAAGTCGCGGTAATCAAACTTATTTTTTCATTCACTGGCTCGAAAACCGTCACGTTGACAACTTACGCACAATATGGCGGCCTAATCGCACCGGCTGCGGCCTCTGAAGTCAAGATTGGGCAGTTCTTCCGAGAGATAGCGACGCGTCGACTGAAGCCAAACTGAAGTCGGGCGGGTACAAGCATCCATATGAAGTTTGAAACCTAAAAACGGGCACTTGCAGAATATTTTTACCTATTTTCTGCTATTTAATGCCCCATCTAAATGACTTTTGAGGAAGTATTTTTTTTACAGAACTTGATTGGTATTACACATTCTATTTTACCGACAAGGGTCGTGGTCAAAGTCAGCAATATCCTCAGTAAATATCATTGCCAGAAAAATAACGCTGGGTAACCACTTATTTTCCAAGGAAATACAAGTAAATTTTTCGGCTACCACTGCTCATCATCACACGCGCAGCAATTTCTGGTCATTTGGGTGAAAACGTAAGCATTGTGCCCCTGCAAATAGGCAACAACTCCTGCTCGTATGGGATATTGCCTAACCCGCCTCTTGAAGGCTCTTAAATGAAACTTTATTTCATCCGGCTATCATGCTGCGCTTTAGCCAACCAATAGCCCTAGTCGGAGAGTGTTACGACAATGTGAAGTCTCCGATTATGTTCTTCATTTTAAAAGATAAAATTGACCGACGAGTTTCTTCAGATTTTCTGCGATTTTCTATCACACACTCAAAAATATTCACTGGACATTTCGAAGAGATATGTTAGTTTGTTTCCTTTAAAACAGAAGAAAAAATAGAGAAAAAGAAAAATAATCGTAGATTTAAAGACGCTGCACATTTTTCGACTCTTACCTATCTGTCAATTTTCTGGTTCATGATGAGAGATGAGTGAAAAAACTAGAACGTAAGGAAAAATTCATACACATCAGAAACTTCAAATTCTCTGGAAATCTGGAGAAACTGATGAGTAAGTAACTCCTTAGTTCCCGTTTTCCCCCATCTCAAATGCAAATTGAAAAAATCTTCAGGTTTTTCATTAAAATTCATGGCGATGGTGAATGGTGTGAAGTGGATATAATTAGATTTCTCACCGAAACCGTTCGCTGCTATTTTGAGGATTTTCAAAGAATTGACTCTCAAAAATGATGGGGAAAAACGCAGAACTTGCAAACCACTGTTCTCCACCAGACATCCCAGAAAATCGACTTTTAAAGACCTGCATTTTCCTGGTGCTCAAGTTATTCAACCATGCAAAAGAAAAAATCAAACTAAAAAAAAAGTACCCACTGTTGACCTTCCTTAAGGACGGTCCCTGAGGACTAAACATTTTTTGGCCTCAGCCAACTGCGGATATTGGCGGGAACCGGAGACCCGAGGTATATCCTCTTCTTTGCAGCCGAATCTAGGGGTCGCCGCACCTTTTGCCATTTTTCAACTTCGATCGAATTACACCTCCCGAGTTCCGTCCTCTGCTCGTGAAGTCAGAATAGTATTCTTCCACCGTCAAGCGCCCCTGAAGTTTCACACGGAGGCTTCTTCAGCACGACCGTCGTGGAATTGCATACGCGACATTTTTGAAGGGGCTTTTGGCGCATTAATTTAAAATCCTTCTCAGAGTTAATTGCCACTCCAATGAAAATTTAATAGAGTTTTGAGGTTTTTGCAGTTTCTCTCAGCATATACAGCAGCACTCTCGTACATATCCTTTAAACTTGTTTCCCTTCCGTTTCTTCCGCGAAATTTGTTGATCACTAAAATTTGCTACTAGGAGCGGTAGCAGTGACCTATGGCTCTCTAGTGAATCAAGCTGGAGTCCATGCCAAATATTTTAAAACGCTTCTAGACTGTGACAGGAGATCGTCTGACGTCACATCTACGTGCAAAGTATGCAAGAAGCAAGATGGCAGATCTTCTGTCGCAGTATAAAAATGCCTGAACTCATTTGGCGAGGTCTCAAAGATTTATGAACTTTATATTTAGTTATTTTTATCAGATTCTTACATTTTTTAAATATTTTTATTTCATGTTCATTTTTTGTCTCCTTTTTCTCTTTTTGCGAGCATGTGTAAATTCTACTTGAAATTTGAAATAGGCATGTATTTGATTTTTCCAGTTTTCTGGGAATTCTCAACCATAGCTGAAAATGCATCCGAGATGAGAGAGAGAACAGAAGACTCTTTGTGATACCATTCATCACTTATCTCTTGCAAAAAATTCTAAGCCACGAAAAAAAAAATTGTAAGTGAGATCAGGAGTTGGACATTATATTTATTTTTCATTGAATCTCATCGAGAAATAAGGCTTCAAACCTTCTTTTTCAATTTTAACTTGATATGCATTTTATTCTTTTCAGCTGATTGTGAGCGTATAGTTTGATTGCAGTAAAAACCTAACACTTTTATATTTTCACTTCAACATTTTACACCACTATCATAACAAATATTCATATTGACTGAAACATTACATTATGTTCTATTCATCCATCAATCACAAGCAAGGGGCCGCTCATAAAATACGTAACGCTATTGAGGGGGCTTGGGATTAAGGAGAGTATTACGCTCTTTTGTTTTAACATGTGAAAGGATACTGTACTGACGGCACAAAAGCATTACGAGGGAAAAAGGGTAAAAAAAATTCGAAATTTAGCGTCATGTGTTTCATGAAAAGCTCCTGCTAAGTAAGTATCTGTTGAGAAAAAATTCTAAATATTTTGAGGGGAGACTTCATCAACCATGCAAGGACAATACCCAAAAGAAAAATAGTCAGTATTCATGAAATAAATTTATTTCCTTCTCTCATGAGTGAGAAAAAAGGAATTGAAAATAAATTACTATTAATGTACAAAAGTCAGATATTATCAAAAGATTATAAGAATCATAAATAAATAATTACAACAGCAGTTCCTGCTTCAAATTTTACAATAAAATCATTCGATTTATCGATACAGAAAGATAAAAAGAAGATCTCAATTTAAAACAAAAAGGCACTGATAAAAAGTACATACAAATTTGTTTGATAATCTTTCGAGGGAAGAAAGGAATTCTTTGGAGGGCAAAGAGGATGGCTACGAATGTGACGAAGATGAAACTTTGACAGCAAAACCTATCGAAGAAAAAAATCAGCAAAAATAAATAGAGACTCATCACTGTGTCATCAGGAATAAAAATGAGGGTTCATAGATTCTTTCATTCAATTTGTTTTAAACAAAAATTTACTTGCAAGTCCAACCTATTGAATAATATCGTTTTAAATTAAATAGACGTTGACTTGTTTAAATCACAATTTCAATTACTCAAATTTCTTTGTAATAAACTGTCATAAACTAATGTATTTGATTGCGATGATATCTTGTCAGGATTTTGCATGTCAGTTTCATTAATGTGACATAGGCAACTGGCTCAAAGAAGGACTAGATGTGTATGCATGTATACAAATAAAGTAAAAGAAAATACATGGATAAATGAAAAAAAAATCATTGATCTGAATTCACTTTTGAAAATAAAAAAACACAGAAAAGCCGCTAAGTTTCATGCCTTGGTTTTGTGGAGGATGTGAAAAGAGCGTTTTGAAAATACAATCAGAAAACATAGAATTTTGGATTTTTTTAAAAAATACTCAAACTAAAAATATCTAACATCAAATTGTAGCTGTGGCCCTCTCCTGTCCTACTGCTTGCACATCCTCCAGAGAGTGGCATAAGACACTTATTCAAGTGAACTTAACTGACAGAGGAAAAGTATGATGGTAAAAGGCATGAAAATTTTTTGCAAAAAAAGATGATTTTTAAAGCAGAAGTAGTTATTCTCATAGGTGTCCTACAAATACTTGACAGAAATTCACAGGCTGTCTTGCTTTTCCGCAGCTGTGGAAAGCCTGTGATAAAAATCTTGCTGTTGGATGAGGCTAATATGCCTTTTCAGGTAGAAATGTAAAATGAACAATGATAAATCAAGCTTAAATTGTTCTTTTTTTAAAAAGAAAAATCATCAAGTTATAGGAACAAAATTTAACATTATGATCTGATTACCTAAATTAGGTATACATAAGATGGCAGCAAACATGTGTCATTACTTGTCATAGCTGATGAATGCTTGTTTTTCTTAAAATTAATATGTACTATATTTAAAAAGTCAAATAATTAAGCCATGGAGGCAAAAAATCATTTAGTGTAAGCCAATGACTTCTCTTGATATTCAGATCACTACCTTCAGAATTACAGGACACATGTCATAAGCAAAATATCTACAAAAATACAATTCAAGAAAGGGAGAATATTTAAAACAAGGAAATCTGTACAATTATTTACATTGGAGGAAATAAAATTCGCCTATAATACAAAAAATTGTTTCTTAACCAAGTGCTGACTTTCAAAGGGAAAATTTAGAAGACAAAAATAGAATTCAATTTTTTCTGGGTTTAAGAGATTATTTTATCTAAGAATAAAAACTCGCTTCTTGCTCCAACAGGATTCTAGTTTATTTTTTTTTCTTTTTATTTCTTCTACACAAGCAACCAACATGTTTTAATTTCAATGATTCATTGCTCCATTACAATGTAAAACCTGCACGTAAATTAGATCTCTTTCAATTTTTGATTTAATACTCATTAGTCTCAAGAAAATATAAAACAACAGGACTACATTTTTCTTTTTAAAAAAGTGGAAATTTTTCGCAACTCCTATTATTATGAGACTAAAGAAAAAATGAGAAATTTGATGGAGGATTCAATACGATAATAACATATAAAATGAACAAGTTTTGGAATGAGAGACGTTTGTAGGGAAAATATTATTCATAAAGAGGTTTCGAGAGAAACAGTCCTATTCAAGGGTGATCGACTCAGAGATCTGTTTAATGATTTATCAGATGGGGACCTCCTTGATGGGGACTCATTGGGTGACATGTTTGGTGAGCTATTTTGACTAAAAGCTTTGAGTTGTTGATTGACTAAGGCACTTGATTTAGGAATTGATAATTCTTTTTCTAGATACAGACTGAGTCTTTTCTCTGAAGTTTGATCCATGCTTTCCTTCGCTTCGCTACCATTTAATTTTTTACTCGGTTCTTCATCTTCTGCACAATCTTCAGGTATTGTGGAAGAGAGAACATTAGACTTCCACGGCTGTTTCTTCCGTGGAGTTGGAGTCCTTTCTCTAAGCCTGTCGACAACTGAAAATTTACTTTCTTTGGCCTGTTTTTCAGGCGAAGTTTTATTTTTCAATCTTTCAACTGCCGAGACTTTTTCCGAAAGCCGATTCGAAGAGCCCCATCCTGTTTTGAGTAGCAATTTTTTAAAATCATACCTGGACGTTTGAGAGCTTGGCCTGAATTTTTCAATTACTGGTTTAAAATCGTTGACCGAATGACTCCTAGTAGTTGACATAATTTTAGGTGCAGTTTTTACTTGTTCCTTGGAGTAATCTTCACCAGATTTACTCAGACTAGAATTGAAGGAGGAACTTTTTGTGAGATTATTTTGTGAACTATGGTTTGATGGGCAAGGTTCTTCAAATGAAGTTCCATTCTGCAAAGCTTTAATTCGTTTTTTAGATTCATGAATAACCGCATACAAATCCATGCCCGTTCGTGTCGGTGTGACTGAACGTGGTCGTGGCACCAATTCAGTTTTTTTATAAGCATCATCTTTGCGAGAATTGGCCTCCATGGCGTTCATTTTTTCAGTTAAGATGTTATTCTTGCTCCGAACACTAGAAAAAGTTTCTGGGGGGTAACTAGGTTTCCGACCATCTGACAAAACATTCTGCCTAAAGTTATTTATTTTTGTACTAATGCCGTCTCGTTCAGTGCGAATAAAAGGAGGAGCGAATGTATTTTGGTTTGGTGTTATACTGTGATTCGGATATTGGCTTGATGGAGAAAGAGCTCTAGCTGGTTGATTATTCATACTGTGAGTAGGATAGGTAGTAGGAGATTGAGATCTAGTTTCATAGAGGCTACTCGGTGAAAGAGCCCTCCTCTGGTCTGGCAACCTGGCATTTTGCTGGATCGGACTGACTGCACGAATAGGTTGGAAGCTGACAGGAGATGCTAACCTTCTTTGCTGCACCCCTACAGGAACAACGGCTCCATTCAAAGGAATCTGTTTCCCTCTGGAGGCATACATATTCATTGGTGAGGCTGGTCGGTTTTGCTGTCGACTCATGGGAGAAGCAGGCCGATTTTGAGGAAAGTTTCCTGCGGAAGTGATCTGATTTTGGGGAGCATTGAGAGGGGATGCAGTCCGACTGCGGATTAGCATGGGAGATTCTGAGCGACTGAGATGGTTTGTTCGATCAACTTGATTTGCAGTTGCGAGAGGAAAGCGTTTAGTTGCGTTACTAGACAATGAGGGCTGCCCAGTTTGATTGACTCTACTCTGAAATGGAGGTTGAGCTAAATTTTTACTTAGGCTAGGTGAAGGGTTTACTGTCTGTCTGTTGGGGCCTGGCCGAGAGGCAGCCGGCACAGCTTGCCCCCCATTTGCTCTCATGAGTTCAGCGTTCATTTTGTGTTTTATATGATTATAATTGACACTATTGTACATCTCAGCTAGGGAACCTAAATAATTATTATAAAACCTATCACGAGCATTTAATGATTGCTGAAAATCAGTCGAGTAAGACTTTGGCATTTGATTGCCTGGAGCTGGTCTTTGATTCTGCGGTGATTGGATGGGGGAAATGTTTGAGCTGAATTCCAACTGATTGTAGTTCTCCTTTGTAGGTGTAGAGGTTGATTGAATCTTTGATCTTCTTGGCCATGTTCCAGTTTCTGTAATTTGACAGTTTTCAACTGAGGATGAACTGACGTTTGATGGACGCTCACAATCTGTCAAAAAATCAAAAGAAAAAAAAGATAAATAATTATAATAACAAAGAGTAAAAGTAACCAATTTAAAGGAAAAAATTCAAAGCTCAAAAAATTTTTAGTTTCAAAGTTTAGAGGAATATGTTGAACATGACTAGCTATTGCCTTCAAAAGCACCTTTTTTCAAAGAATAAAAAAAGATGACCTGTTGTGAAAACTAGGTATTGGTTAAGGTCTAAGAAATCTGCATGAATTACAGAAAAAGTCTTGCAATTCTTTTCTACTGTGTTAACACTACGGATACACACATGATGCTTTAGAAGTTATGCCAACAATGGACGTATTTCTGCCAAACAGAACTATGTGTGGTATGATGTGAGCCCTGTTATGCATATATTCTTATGGATCATGGGGCTCATGGCTTAATGCACATAGTTCCGTTTGACAGAAATACGTTCAAATAATAAAGGCAACTGAAGTTATGATGTGTCTAAAGTAAGAGGTTTGCAGGTTTAGCAGATTCATATGTTCCATTAAGTGATAATTATCTGTTTTTCTTGCTAGTTTTACAATTAATAAAATACTGAGGATGGGCATAATTTTGCTACAATACAGTCTAATTATTATGAAAAAAACTCCAACACTTTGGCACATTACAAAAGAGATTTTGTGAGATGATGGTGGAGAGGGTGTAAAAAAATCAGGTTTCCAGTGTTACGTTTTTTAAAAACAGCCCTTAGAGTTTAGGAGCTAAAACACTTTTAGTAAAGTAGTACTGGCAATTGCGCAATGACATTGAGAACCATTATTTAAATTATTTACAGCATGCTGAGTGAGAAAACGTTAGACAGAACACACAGACTTACCTTACAAGTGGAAAAATTGTTAGCCGATTAAAAAATAGAAAACCAAAGCAGTGCAGTCAAGACAACCAAAAACACAGTGCAGATTAACACACCAAGCAAGTTAACAAGATTTTGGTTTTTCAGATCCCTCTCGCTTGTGGCTATGGAACATTGAAAGAGACCAGCGCAAGCTAGTACCAACCAAGCAGCAGCTCCAAAAATCCAAATCTCAGTGCAAACAACGTTAACTTACATATAGTACACAAAACTGAGGTACATATTCTTGACTAATCATGAGGATGAGTCCATTAAGTTAAATTAATTGAAAGATTTGCTCAGCAATAACTCATTTTGACCACTACAATGATATGAGGGCGTGTGAAGGAAGGCATAACTTTTTAAACCCCAAGTTCGTATTACCTATTATATTTTAGCCAGTGAAGATTTTTTCAGCAATAGGAAAGTGAAAAAATGTATTACAACATGGGAAAATTGCCCGCTGAACAAGATCACCAGAAATTTGCGGTTGATATGAATACAGGAACTAATAACAGTTACGAAAACGAGCCCAATGTCCGATAATGCTTCGTTTCTCATTTTTCTCTTTAAAAATGATTAAATGGATTATGAGTTCATGTTTAGAAGAAATTAGAGTACATATATGCATTGAAAACAAAAAAAAGGACTTTTGGTGAAATTAGGGCTGGCACCATGGTTGTAAGGAATGATCAGCAAAATTCCCCAACTAAATTTGGTTTGAATCACTGTGTCAATGGCTACGTAGAGAACTGGGGTTAAAAACATAAATGATAAAATGAGAAAATTTCAAAGAACTTTGAGTATACCAAAATCAACTCTCACTTTTTTTACCATTCTTCATAGAGTACTTCTCTTTGAATGTTGAACGGTTTGTACCTATTATGTGCTCAAAACTCGGACAGTGAGAGAAAAGTTTTTTTTTCCCCTTGTTTATTGGAGGGAAAACACTGTAAATTCATTATTAAATATTAAAAATGTGAATATCGGTGAAAAGCTAAATTGATGAACGGGAGAATTTTCCTCACACTGAGTATTTAGTTATCAATGATCTTTGGCTTCAAGGATTTTCTAAAATTCTATATTTCCCTGGGTGATTTGTCTAAAAAATTGTCGTCGAACTTATGTTTGATGTACTTCAATTTGATCAAAACTCTGAGGAAACTTATGATAGTTTTCTCCTTTTGATGAAAAAAAAAAGAAAAAAAAAACATAAGTCCCTGAAAATAAAAGCTGAGAAAAAAATTTACAATGATAGAAATTAAATAGGTAAAAATAGGGCTATAAAAAAAAGAATTGTATTTGATAGGACACTTGAATTCAGCATCAAGTGCATTACTTTCTTCATAGCATACTCATTCTTCAATCTTGTTAATTTAACTTCCCCTTCCTTTAATTCTTCTCAGTCATGATAAGGAGCTAGTTTTCTTTTTCTTTTGCAGAAAAAATCAAAAAAAGCCTTGAATTTTGACTTAATTAATGCAATGAATATTTGCTAGTTGGATTAAAATTAGCACTCGTGTTTCAAAAATCATCTTCGGCAAACAATGGATGATTTATTGCATTAGCACATCATTAACTACCTCATTAGTCAAGCATATTATTTACATTGCATGAAGAGAAAAAAGTTGTAAGCGATGTCGTGAATTTTGATGGTCAAGATTCCTTTTGCTCTAAGTGAATGGGACTGAAAAAACATAGTAGGCATAAACACATCTTCTGGAATAGGTTTTTTGCTCACACTGCAACACTGTTTACACCTCATTCTGCTTATTTATTGCAGGAACACATTTTACTTCGAATCTTATTTTAGAGCAAAAGAAATCTTGGAAGATGAGGCAGTTAGAGAGAGCTGGTGAAACAGAAAAAAGAGAGAACAAAACTGAAATGCAAGGTGAGATTTCATTGAAAAATTAATATTTAATGTTACTGGCATGTTAAGGAAATCCAGTGTGCACAATCCACATCATAGGTGCATTCATGCTAGGTATGTACAAATTATATTTACAAAACAAAATGATGAGACAGCGATGAGAAAAGGCTAAAAAAGTTAAATAAATTAAAGTGATGAGTTAATCATTAATTTATCACTCTATCAGTGGCAAGCTATGAAATTTTTTCTTGCTCATTACCTGAGTGATCTTCCAACCCATGAAAACAGCAAACAGAGACTAGGAAACCAGCAGCTTACCTATACTGTACGTGTACATTCATGGCCGAAACCATGTATCTCCTATTGCGATGTCGCAGACTGCCTATTGTACTTTGTTTTTTCTTTTGAAAGCAGTCGACGTAATTTTTTTTAAAACTTCAGTGCCTTTTCTTCTATATCTGTGGAAAATTCTGTTCGAATTTCAAGCTATAAAGTTGGCTTGTTTCTGTTCGAAGAAGTATAGTAGGAGCATAAATGTTACACATTGCAATAAACTGCTGTGCTCCTGAAGAATGCCGTATAAACCTTCAGGTATTACCAAATTTCCTCTGATAAAATACGAATTTCTTATGATAATGTGAATTGTGAAATAGAAATTGTGAATATTTTTTTTCCAATTTTTCTGACTATTTTGTTTGCAATTTAATCTAAAATATCTGAAAATTTCAAGGAAAAATATGCATTAATTTTGTTAAAAATACATGTTTTATGCGGGGAAAGGCAACTCTCGAATGTTCATGCGGCATTCTTCCTTAGCACGGCAGTAAAGACCTGTGGTTTTAGACTCTGGCCGGCGTTATGGATTTAAAGATCATTCAGGTAATGTGCGAGTGAAAGAGAAGGTTTCAGCGCACGCAACTGCACTTGATAAATTGATTCTTCTTCCCACATGAATCACTCATGTTGTACTAATCTATATGTATAATACTGAAACTCAGGAACTAGAATGTATAACTTCTTTTCTAATGGAATGTTTTAAAATATCACTTAAAAGAGGAGGCACTGATCAAATCGCACATAGTTCACTTTCGATTACTTGGGATTACTTTGGGATTTAAAAGGGATCCATCAGTATTTTTGGACCTTCCTAAAAACAAAAAATTTTCAAGAGAATTGTTGAAGATTTATTTGATTTAAATCGGAAAAACTCAAGAGATCAATAATAATATTGAGTCGAGGATTTCATAATGTCCATGCTGAAATAAGAATACCGCCTCTTTCTGTACACTATGATACAAACAGAAAGTTTCGAGAGAAAGCTAACAAAAAATAAACAAAGAGAAATAAAAATTATCTAAAATCTAAAAATTGCACCATAAAATTTCTAAATCAAGCTTGGACATAATATATCTCAAGGTGAAAAGTTTGACCAATTAAAATTGGTAGTAAAATCAGACAAAAGAATTTTACTGATCGTACTAATGTTCTATCTAACATGCACAAGAGGGGGAAAAGAGGGGTAAAACATACTCAAGGATCACTTGAGTACTGATGAAAAATGGAGAAAACTTAAAAAATCGTTGGATGGAAAAAACTGATGGTTCATTTGAAGGAACGAGTGATCAGTTGCAAGTTACTGATACTTAGAGGGGCTTTTTATGACTATGTTTCTGTCGAAAATCAAAGAAAGCTGAAGGATCTCCCTGAAACGAAAGATAATTTTTTTAATGAGCAGCTTTTTTTTTAATGAGAAAAATATTCTATCTCTGTTGGAGCATAGATTCCTAAAAGAACCTGCAATTTATGGACTTGAGTAAATATTATATCTATTTGAGAAAGAAACTGATTATAATTGTAACTTAAAGGTAAAAATTAATACGTAATTGAAGAAAGAGCACAATCAAGTGCTGATTGATAGCTTTGCGGAATTGCAGACTTAGCTACATTACAGTGTCAATAGAGAAACATCTTATTACTCATATGGGTGAATGAATCGGTAATGAAAGAGGATGACTTTACCACTTCAATGCATCAATTGTTGAGCAATACAGAAAAAAAAAATTCTTCGGGATGATGAGTTTAATCGCCCTTGTGAATTATGTGATAATCAGATTTTTTTCATTTTTGTTTTTTCCTGAATTTGAATTACTTCAGCAAATCTGGGAGGAAATAATTTAAAAATTGAGAGAAAAAAATTTTAGAGTATACCACGATTTAGTATACAATCTACAGAGCTTTATGGGTAAAACTTGAATAAATTATACCTTTAAACAATAAACTAATTTCAAACAGTACCTATTTATGTTTACTGTAGGTTTGTGATTACCTTCAGAACATATCCTGCTTTTGAAATTTTGGCTGAGTTCTAGAACTCAATGAACTCCTATAACTACAAGGTATACATTTAGGCATTTTGATTTATATTTCCTTTTAAAAATTGCTGAAATTAATTCCTGAGCAAGATATTAACATGATTTTGTAAAATGACGTTTAAAATTTTGTAAGTTTCACTGTAAATTTGAAAAATGAAAATTTTGACACTCAAACTGACTATCAGAGATCCTTCTCCTTCTTCTATTTCTTTTGAATATCTGAGAGAAAAGTTTGCTCCGAGTCACTTGAAATAAAGATTGCAGTTTGTTTCTAGGTTTTTACCTATCAAACATCTTTAGAAAAATACTCAGGTTCAGTTATAGGAATTCTTTATTTAGGAGTTTTTGGATGACTGATGAGGAGGGTGTTTAAAAAGTGGAAGAGGGAGAATAATAATTATTACTATTACTGCCTATAAATTCAAGAAAATAAAAAAGTACACTGAGTTGTCAAACAGACTAGGTCTAAAAATAAAACGGTTGAGTCCAGATAGGTGGTTAAGCATGGTCTCAAAGCACAAGACTATTTTCTAATTAGTTAAAATAAAAAAGAACGCGTTGAGTGATTTTGATTCATTACATATTTTATTTAACTTTTGCTTGAATTGCTCTGAAATAAGAGAGTTATCATTCGATTAAAATGATCATATTGAATATATGAAGAACTCCATACGTCCCTCACCCCATAATTTTTCTCTTATTCACTATTGAAAGCAAGATTCTTCCAGAGGGAAAGTGTAAGGCTCAATGCGGTAGCTTCTCAAACTAAAATTTTTCACTGCATTTTTCTAAGAATTTCAGTATTATTTTCAACTAATTCTATAAGTTCAAAAAAATCAGCCCATTAGCTTGCTCGAATATTGTTTTCTTTTTTACCTAAAGAGAGATGAGGAGAAACAGAAATATGTACATTAAACAAAGAAAAAAACAATTTTTCCACTTGATTTCAAAAATTAATAAAAACTGGTGCAAAAACAGGCAGAAATACTAACACACAGCCTGGCATTTTATAAAACCAAAATCCTTTAATTGGATTGTGCAAGATTATATGACGAAGATTGAAAAAACCAGGAAATGGAAAAAGAGAAAATGGGAAGGGGGAGGGATATCAGTCACTCTTTTCCTTCAATTCCACAAAATCAAATTGAACACGATATCTGTCTCATTTTAAAGCTATTTGTGGCCATTCAGCTCTTGAGAATATGTACGATTCCCTTACTTCTCACTAGGACTGACTATTTTGAGGGAAAAAATGAATGGGAGATGATATCTACAGACCGGAATGTACAAACAAAATATTCACACTCACAGTAACAAAACGCTAAAACAAAAATTGTCAACTAAAAACGTTGAGAACACCAAAAGCACAAAAACCAGAACAAACCAAACATAGGTGCAGAATACAACTACCATATTTCAGTGTTTTCATCATTCCTAAAGTAACGTTTACCTTTTTGATTACTGTGAGATGCTCTGATGGAGACCAAAAGGTTGGGACCGGCTGTGGCAGTGATTCCCCTAGGTCTTCTCCCGAGAGAGGCTGGGTTAAAAACGGTAAGCTCTTCATTCGCGTTTTTGTCGTTAGCTAGTCTATAGCTGTCACTCCTTTTGACGGCTGCTTTAGGATCGTCCAGACAAGTTTCTAAGCAGTCAGATGGCTCCTGCATTCGGACGTATGCGCCTTTGAAGTTAATCGGACTAATAGACTGATCTGACGGAGGAGTCTTGCTAACAGGCTTGGGCGATGATGGAGAGTTGGAAATCACACACGGGGAATTAGATCTGGAACTATTCGTAGAGTCTCGTCTGTTCAAAGACTGTTGATGTGGACTAGCAGTAGAAGTAATGACGACATTTTTCTGCACTGATGGGTCTGAGGATACGAGAGGAGATAAAGGCCTTTGGTTTGGAGAATTTGGAGAGACTATTTTTTTACCATTCGCTTGGGTTACAATCTTTTTCCCAGGCAAAACATTCATACCTCGATTAGTAGTCGTGGAACAAGTAAGGATCAGCGGAGTGTTTGATTTGACTCCATGTGGTCTGGTTACACTTCCACCATTAGAGAATGTACTAACAATTTTTGGCGCAGCTATGTTTCCATTTGATGGTGATGCCCCGTTCAACTTACGACAGTCGACAGAGCTCTTGAAAGAATTGTCACTTGCTTTTAAACTTCTATCAAGATTGTTACTTGGTTCTACTTTATTTGAACCGACTAAAGCCTGTTTGATTCTCAACGGCAAAGGAGAGCCTTTCGGACAGAGCGGCTTCACATTTGCGATGACAGCACGGTGATGCGGAAGAGGACTATTATTTGGGAGAACATTTGGACCGGGTTCAAAAGTATTCGTTGTGTGAATTTGTTTGCGCCTTCGTAAGCTCTCTGATGAGTACACAACTTTACCCTCCGAGTCGAGAGTGACTCTTGCGCCTCTTCGTTTCTTCTCGGCTGCAGAGTCTACGGCATCCGTGTTAAGTTCATTCAAAGAAACATATTCTGTTTCTTTTATGAGTACAGGTGGGAAACTTGCTGGTTGTTTAACTTCAGCTATGGTAACATAGTCTCCTGCATCTACAGCGGGTTTCAGCCCTTGTTTCAAACTAACTTCATCGTCACTTTGTGGCGGAGTAATAACACACATTGATGGGATGCGACTGGAATTGATGACAGTTTTGCGATTGATTCTATCAATTCTGTCAAGCCCCTCTAAATCAGAGCACTCAGACATTTCCATGTCAACAGACGGTGATGTGATCGAATCAACAGGAGAACTACATGTGTTGTGGCCGCTATCCGGAGAATCACCACATTTCTCAGGTGAGCCTTCGATTTCCGACACTAAATGTTCATTGTGATGATGGACATCGACAGTGATTATTCCTTTCTCTTTGAGATAATCCCTATCGATGTCTTTCAGCTTTGAGACATTTGCTTTTGTTAACTGAGAGGGCTTATCGCTATCGTTACCGATAAACTGGCTAAGCTCTGAAATTTTTCTATCCATTTTCAAACTTTGAGTTTCTCGTTCTGATTTATCGGAACTTTTACCGGTCATGGTTAAATTATTTAAAGATTGCACATTTCTTTCAGGAAGTTTCATAGAGGACAATTGACTATTTTTACGTTCAGGAACGTTGGGCGGAGTTGGCGGTATGAGGAGTGTTGTGCAAACCGTTCCAGCGGAGCTCGCTGTTGTTGAGGTAGAGCCTTTGCCAAATAATTCATATTCTGAGTCACCTGTCATTGGTGAATCATTACACCGGCTACCTGACAGTGCAGATGACGAGTGCATGGCTGAAACAGGCTCTTCCTCTCGTAGAGTTTTCAGACCGCTGTCCAGGTGAAAAGATGTGTAGTAGCCTTCTGTATCACAGGAGTACATAGAACATGTTTCACCGTCATCAGCAGTGACTGTGCTCTCGCTCGTTACTGAGGATGAAGTTGAAACCATAGTTGGTCGTCTTCCGTGTTTCGGACACATGCTGCCGCTACTTATGCTAGACCTGGAAAAAATTAATAATCTGCATTAACATTTCCAAAAAATTTCATTTTTAGTTAATTTAGAAAAAAAAAATTTCACTAGCTTTAGCAGGCAGTTTGGCACTTGACAAAAAACATCGAAAAGTCATTCATAGAATTGATATTTGGTTAGTGCAATGGGTAAAGCAGTTTCAAACAAAATGAAAAGCATTACACACATTTTTTAAAAAAATTTTGGTTACCTTTGAGCTAAATATGAAATCAACATACAATCTCAATTTACTGAGATAATGAAAAGGAACTGTCAAGAGCTGCTGTAAAAATCATGAGCGAGAAAGATTTCATTGGAGACAAAAGAATATACTAATTTTTTTTTGGATTGATCATAAAATTCATAAAATTCTGTTGGCCTAAAAATGATTCTATGCATCTGAGGACAAAGTTCTGAGAAAAATCGTCATTCGGGATATGATGAATTTTTTAGAATGACAGAAGGAATCCATGGTAAGCTAAAGTATCTTTGATCGCTATACTGACAGGATTCTTTAATTTTAACTTTGTTTGCTGAAGCTAAGTTGAAAATTAAGCTAACTGAAAGGTATCTTCAACAAAATTACGGTCTGAGATTTAATAAAAAATAGTTCAAATCTTAAATGCAATTTTTCACGAGGTATTTGTACAACAAATGTAGGAGAAAGATATACTATGCAAATTTCTTTATAGTATTTAAATATTTTGAGTACATACGTAGTATTTCTCACTGCCAAAATTAAAAGATCAGTCTCATAAACTGCTAATATTCTTGAAAGTCTCAATTAAAGTACATTTTACAACAAGAAACAACTATTTCTGGTTTATTCATAAGGCAGCTATTTTCATGGTAAAACTAATTATACACGCTAATAATACTATACGCTTTTTATAAAATGAGCCAGAGATAGTAGTGCCTTAGTGCAAAAGGTAGCCTAAATGACCTGCATAATGGGACCGCATTTAGCAGGAAGGAACCAAGCCGCATCAGCTACTGCCAAATTCAAGTGGGCAATTTTTCACAAGAGAACGTTTGTGCGGATTCCTTTGAATATTTTAAGGAATTTGCTTTATACTATGCAGATTTACTGCAATCTGCACAAAAATCCGCACAACCATTTTCATGTAAAAANAGCTATTTTCATGGTAAAATTAATTATACACGCTAATAATACTATACGCTATTTATAAAATAAGCCAGAGATAGTAGTGCCTTAGTGCAAAAGGTAGCCTAAATGACCTGCATAATGGGACCGCATTTAGCAGGAAGGAACCAAGCCGCATCAGCTACTGCCAAATTCAAGTGGGCAATTTTTCACAAGAGAACGTTTGTGCGGATTCCTTTGAATATTTTAAGGAATTTGCTTTATACTATGCAGATTTACTGCAATCTGCACAAAAATCCGCACAACCATTTTCATGTAAAAAATTAAATCGCCCAATTTTTGGCAAAAGCTGATGTGGCTTGGTTCCTTTCTACTGAGCGCAGTCCAGTTAACTTAGAGCTTGAGAGTATTTGGAGAACTATGGCATTGCTCTGAAGACAGCCCAGTTCTGAAAAGTTGGGTAGCCTGGCTTACCATATTTCACTCGAAAAATAACTAATTCTGTCAAAGATGTGTAAATTTCAAAATTTTACGCCTTGAGTTCCTCTTACCTAGGAATGTGACTGGTTGACGTTGAATGACCACTTTCAGAACTAGCAGACCAGTTGCCGGAGGATGAATACGGAGTTTCTTCCTTGTCCCATTTCCGTCTACCAATTGATCCAGCTCTTTCACGTAATTTAACTACGGCCGGCTCCACACTTCTGATTAGCCGAAGTCGAGCTCGACCCCATTCTTTCAACGAATCCAAATGAGATTTCTTTTCGCTGATTGTTCTATCACTCGATGATTCAATGTCCTCCGATTTGCCAAAATTCACGTCTGACGAATCGCTGAAAAAATGAAGAAGAATATTAGAGGAATTAGCCAAAATGCAGGATATGTAAAGCTTGAAAGAGAAACATTTTTTTTTTTTGGCTAACTATCTTCTATGGAGTCAAATATTGAAATCAATTGGTGACAATTTTCAATGAAAATCAATTTAGTTAGGGACGGAGTAAAGAAATTAAAATATGCATCCAATACGGGGTAAAATAAGTTGCAATTAAATGTAAACTGATGTAAACTGACTCATTGACTATGGTGGCAATTTTTGTACTTTCAATACTTTTTTTCTTTGTCTTCCTGTTGGTTTTTTCCCTTCCTCTGTTGATAGAGAAATCACCTACAAAGCTTAAAAGCACACAATGAATTATGATGAATATGATGAATAAATGAGTAAAAATCAATATTAATTCCGATGGTAGTAAAATTTGCTTTGTAAGGAAAAAGAGAGGCATAATGGGAATCTTCATATACTAAGAAATAAGGTGTTTTTCTACTTTGATTTCATTATGAATTATGATTTTACCACTCCTATCATTTCTTGTTGAAGCTATACCGACAGATTTTTTTACTCTTCCAATGGAATACTTTCGTAAAGTGAAAAAATAAAGCAAGTTGTTATAAATACTTTTGACTGCAAATTCTTAGTGGGCAAGATTATTAAAGAAAGATGAATGATAAATTAATCACTACAGATGATGAAAAGTTGATTCTTTAAGCGATGAATACAGCAGGTTCGCGATTAAAAATTGTTAAGTCAAGAAAAAATTAACTTTCTTTAAATTATGTATGTACAGATGGAGAAAAAAATAATACCAGGTTAGACAGTTAGTAAACTGACTGAATAGAAATTAAATTTCACGGTTTACCTTCAGTAAGAAAAATAATGAAAAAAAGGGAACAGTAAAAAAGTAGTCCCTCTCTAACAATTATCAAAAAAATTGTTCAGATAACAGAGCCAAGAAACCTGACAGAAGGAAAAAACAAAAATCAGAAAAGTGTTTTGACGTAAATACTTTCAACAAGCTAAATAAAGGACATTCAAGAACGATTTAAGCTCAGTGAGCGACCCGATACAAAAGATAATATGACCTTGAGGGCACTATTCATCTTGATCTTGACATCCTAATTTAGTTTCATTATCGGATTACTATTGATAACAAAAATCTTTATTTTACCACTTTTAACTTATCAGTTAAAATCTCTAAAAAAAGGATCGCGAACTGAAACACTGACGAAAAACATGATGGGGCTGTTGGCCAGCTTCCAATACCGAACATACCATGATAAGATTAAAAATGCTCGTACTTTGAAATCTAGGGGACTATAGAAGCAACGAAGGATGACACCATGATCATGAACTAAATTTCGCGGGGAGGTGCCAAGGGTCCATTGATCCTTCATGAGGGTCTAATGGTGTTGAGTGGCTACATATACGGTCACACTTGTTCCNNNCACCAGCCTTGTGGGTAGGGAGAGCATTATGATGATGGAAATTAAGATAATGGTCGTAATGAAAACCATGATTTAAGAGAGTAGAAAGGTCACCTTATGCAACAACCGACGATAGGCAAACTGTTGACACGAAACAACTTTTGCTCCTTGGCTTTCTTTTCGGACTCGAATTCTCTGACAATATTGATCACTTCCTGCAAAGTTATATGATGATAAAGCTTGTGAACGGGAAACGCCATTGTCACCGCGACATTTGAAGGAGAGCTTGCGAAGGCTTGAACAGTGAAAATCTATGAAGGATGCCGGGAGCGACTCGGAAAGCGACTGACGGGATCGTAGGAAATCGGGCGAGACGATTGAAAGTGAGTGTCAAAGACCAAAGTCCATTTTCGCGTATCAAAAGAGGTGGCGACTATCTCGGGTCCTGCTGTATGAGGCTGCGTCTCTTCAGCTTGACATTCTACCGGTACCTGTTGGCCCGGAGTCTGTTCAATTGCCAACTCGCCTCACGCGCCAAATCTCACTATTAAAATCAGTTTTCTTTTCAATTCAGGGTGTTCAGCAATTTTCCAAAAAAAAAATTCCCAGACGTTTCTCTGATTTCCCCAACAAAAACGGAAAAAACTGGAAAAATTTGAAATTCCTTCTCATTTCCTCGACAAAAAGGTAAAATATTCCTAATTTTCCAACACGGTGGAACTGACTAGATGTAAGTGAGAATTTTTTCATGTTTTAACGCCAAATCACAAACAAAGGGTGGGAATTCGCTAGCAGTCCGCTGGAGCGCATTACCGCTCACCCGGGAACTTTGATTTCTCAAACATTAAACTCTGCGAGAGTGAAATTAGCGAAACATTTTCCGAAAAATCAGTGTTTTTCAATTTCCCTTGTGTTTCCAGGTCACGAAAATCACTTGCAAAATAAAATTTCCCGACATGCTGAATTTTTGCGGATTCCCTGATTCCCCTAACACAAAAAAACTCCCTGACATTTTCCGGATTTCCCGGTCGCTAGGCATCCTGCAATATCAATAAGACGAAGTAAATATTTGGCAATTTCCAAAATTTTTGGTAGGTAAATACTGTAATAGTGAGGCTCCTTGATGATTCCGCAAATGAGGCGACATTGTCGAGTGCCTGCAGGGTATGGCGAGTAAAATTAACCTTGGCTCAATTCATCCAAAAGATAGGAAATAATTCAAAAACAATAATACAAATTGGTGAAAAAGAGAAAGCTGCATTTAGGACGTATAATTATTCTGGCGAAAGAATTCTAGTTCATGAGCGCTCGCATCACCAATACGACTCATACTTGCAAGTACCAGGGTGCACAGAAACGGGGGAGGGGCAGCAAAAAAGTGGTGGTTGCGGAAAGAACTAGATGGAGAATTTGCAAGGGTCTGAAATTTGATGAATTTCCTGTTTAAGTGGAATCCTCTGAGTGAACTGAACACGAAGATACCCTTGATTCATAAATTGAGCAATTATTAGAGGAGATATGACAAAATAACCGATTCTGCTAAAATACATGTGTTTAAATGGGAAATGCCGCCAGATGACGTCACAAGGCGGCACATTTTCTCACTTTTAAATCAATTTTTCTCCAATTTCCCATGCCAGAAAAAAATTATGAAAAATATTGCGAACTCAGCTCATTAGGCACTTTCAGATGAAGCAATAAAAAAATTGCGTGCAAATTCTCCGACCGTGTTTAGCAGAAAGGAACCAAGCCACATCAGCAACTGCCAAATTTAACTGGGTAATTTAATTTTATACAAAAGGACGTTCGTGTGGATTCCTTCGACAATTGTAAGGACTTTACTTCTTTCTGGGCAGAAAATTCACCGAAATTTGCACAAAAATCCGCACAACTGTTTTCAGGTAAAAAAATAAATCGCCCAATGAAATTTGGCAATCGCTGATGTGGCTTGGCTCTTTTCTACTAAACACGGTCCAACTGCTCATGATTCATCATATTCTGTTCCTATCATTTCTAACACCATTCTATTTTCGCTACACTTATCTCCTGTGGACCTTCCTTCTTTTTGTTGAAATCAAGTGTTCAGCTGGAAATGATAAGATAGAGCGCAAATGCTTTACACTTTCCCCTTTAAAATGACTTGAAAGGTTTACGATGACTACCTAGGGATGTGAACAATCCACAATTGGACTGCGTTAAACAGAAAGGAACCAAGCCACATCAGCTATTGCCAAAGGACGACGGACCGGTCTTATGGGAAAAGTGGGCCCGGTTAAATCGGCTGGCGTTTTGATATGTTGTAGGTCTTAACCTACTGATCAAAAGTGTCAATGGGCATTTCTCCCTATCTCGAAGTTTTACCCCCCATTTTGGGGGTCAAANTTAACCGGGCCCACTTTTCCCATAAGACCGGTCCGTCGTCCTTTAATTAAGCAATTTAATTTTTTACATGAAAGTGGTTGTGCGGATTTTCGTGCAAATTTCAGTGAAAATTCTCCATAGCACGAAGCAAATTCCTTAAAATTTTCAAAGAAATCCGAACAAACGTTCTTTCGTAAAAAATTTAATTGTTCAGTTAAACTTGGCAATAGCTGGTGTGGCTTGGTTCCTTTCTGTTAAACTCGGTCCAATTCACCACTGTTTGCTGTAAGCAAACACAGGAATCAAATAGACGGGATACTTACTAGACAATTGCTTCGAGTTCCTTTTGGTCTGTGCACGCGATCGTGTTGCGTCTTTTACCGCGGACCTTGCGACTCCTCCGTCTCCTGGAGCCAGATTCGCCGTCGACTAAAAGAAGGGATCGTCGCTGAACCGTCATCCGTTGGAACGTTCGACCGCTAACATCTACAGGAACAACCTCCGCGGGGAATCTGGAAAAAGGAAGCGGCAATAATTATATTGCATGTTCCATGTAGACGTCCATTCATTCCCTCGATTGGCTGTTCTGCCGAGCTAAGGAACAACGCCGTATGAGCCTCCAGACGTTGCCAAATTGTCTTCGATAAGAATCGAATTTACTGGGAAAATCGTGAATTTTTTCTCCAAAATTTTTAGACAGTTTTGTGGGCAATTCAATCTAAAATATCTGAAAATTTTAGAGGAAATTATGCATGAATTTCGACGAAAATACATGATTTATCTGCAACAAGGAAGCGGCTATAATTATATTCCATGTTCCATGTAGACGTCCATTCATTCCCTCGATTGGCCGTTCTGCCGAGCTAAGGAACAACGCCGTATGAGCCTCCAGACGTTGCCAAATTGTCTTCGATAAGAATCGAATTTACTGGGATAATCATGAATTTTTTCTCCAAAATTTTTAGACAGTTTTGTGGGCAATTCAATCTAAAATATCTGAAAATTTTAGGGGAAATTATGCATGAATTTCGACAAAAATACATGAATTATCTGCAACAAGGAAGCGGCTATAATTATATTCCATGTTCCATATAGACGTCCATTCATTCCCTCGATTGGCCGTTCTTCAGTGCTAAGGAAGAACGCCGTATGAGCCTTCAGGCGTTGCAAAATTTCCTTCGATAAAAACCGAATTTACTGGAAAAATTGTGAATTTTTCCCCCCAAAATTTTCAGACAATTTTGTACGCGATTTAATCTAAAATATCTGAAAATTTTTAGGGGAAATTATGCATGAATCTCGTCAAAATACATGATTTATCGAGGGAAATCTGACAACTCTTGAGTGTTCATACGGGCTTCTCCCTTAACATGGCAGGATTGAGGCGCCGAGCAGGGTGTGAACATGGACTTGAAACTGCTTCGGAGACGACGACTGGCAAACAGTCCCAAGATACGCCTTCAAATAGACGGGGTTGATAATCACTATCATTACCAGATAATCAGTTGCCTACCTCACGACTCATCAATCGCAAGGCGCTCCTTCAACCTTGCAAACGTCAACCTCCCTAGGGTATTGCTCATTTCGTCGCTCCTCTGACGTAAGGGCGTAACTTAATTTCTACGTGACCCCTGTGCTCCGTATAACTCTATGCTTTCTAAGGCTCATGCAGAAATCTAGATACGCCCTTACGTCAGAGGAGCGACGATTTTGCAGCTCAAAAGATCACTCATAAAAATAAAGCACTGGTCACAGGCTATGGTCGTTGCCTAACGATTGCGATGTCACTTTCCTTTATGATATTTTCATGTACCTAGGTAGCAAATTATTGAAAAAGTTTACGTTAAGTGATAAGCTATTGCATCCCAAATTCCCAACTTCATCGATAGAAAAATTCGCTATACATCGCACATTTTTAGGAGGCATTAAAAAATAACCCCTAGGGCAAGCCTGTAAATTAGGTTACGAGTAATTGGTAAAACTATGCTTCCTATTAAAAACTTCGTTCCGATGGAACGACGCACTTGTTTTTTTTTTTTTTCGCACTAGAAAAAGTTACGGGGCAATGAAAACACACCGTCCCTACCGAACTTATGGTTAGAGGCCGATAAACATAGTTCCGGGTGCTGGAGCCGTGGCTTTGACTGCTCCTGGTTCAGTGGCCGGAGCAACAAGTACTACACCCGGAACTTTCGGTTTCTATGCTCGGAACGGACGGATGTCCATGTAGTCCGTCAGAGCGCGGTTTTCATAGCCGGAGTTTTTTTTTCTTCTTCTTTGGTGCGCAGCTTTTAAGATCGAAATAGTATGTTCTAAGATTTGAGTGACGTAATTGATGGACCAATTTGGAATTAAAAAGCTTATCTCAATCAAAAAAAAAAAAAAAAATTGTCATGACAAATGGAAACGCTACACCCACGAAAGGGTGAAAATGTACAGCGTTGCAACATTTGGCCGTTCTTGGTATGGACCACTAGACAAGGTACGAATTTCAGCATTCTGATACATGTTTCTTGACTATAATTTCACGTAGAACACGATGCGCACAACAAAAATTACCGCAATTAACTCCTTACGAAGATATTTAATGATTCTTGATGTGTGAATTCAAACCACCCGCTCATGAAAACTCAATGCTCTGCGTGATTCACATCGCGCGCTAAACGTTATAATGACAGTATCTGCGATATAAAAATCTGGCAACCTCAATGTTGACGCTTTGGCTCAACTATTGCAAATTGCTTATAGTTTGAACAACACATGGAGGGAAATGAACATTGCTCGATTGAGAGGCTTGCTGAAACCGTTGTGGTGCGCGATTTGACTCACGTAGAGCTTTGAGTTTCTTGTGAGCGGGCAGTTCAAAATCCGCATAACCAATGTGAAATGAAAAGGTTCATATATTCGTTAGGAGTTAGTTTCAGTGATTTTCGTTGCGCGAATCGTGTTCTACGTGAAATTCTATTTAAGGAACATGTATCAGAATGCTTAAATTCGTGCCTTGTCTAGTGGCCCATTGCAAAGGCGGAGAGGTAATTTTTCGGGGCTTGACAACGGCGCAGGTAGGCGAAGCGGGATGTGCGAATGGAAATCGAGGCTGTTCTTCCGGCACTTGGAGGTATCTCCCACTTGACAATGCCTCGGCCGGAAATAAAAACAAGAGTTGGGCACAGCTCATGACCAATCGCTCCGATCCCATCTAATCCGCGGTGCCCGCTGCAAATCGACGCATTGTCCCCGCCGATCGGGAGCTTTGTGTAGTTTATGGACGGGAGTCTATGGAACGACCCC
>NW_017547179.1:2453116-2474756 GCF_001854935.1 Bemisia tabaci
GCGCGCCATCTATTCCGATAAATTGGCAGCCATTGACGGCTCCTGATCGGAAACTGAGTGGCAATACTCCGGCTCCAACGCCGTGGATAACACTTTCCCTTTCTGCTTTGTTGCCGCTTGCCCGATCAGCACACTGAAAAAAACTCCGGCCGTGGAAGCCGTACTTACGGGTTGTAAAGGCATACCGTCCTAGAGTACCTGTATAGCGAGAGTATAGACAGATGTGAAACTCCGAAAATCCATCAGGCCTTCACCAATGTCTCCGCGAATGAAGTTAGGGCCCAGAAATACAGCCAACCTATGAATCTCAATTATCCAGAGCGCTTCACTAATACAATTGTTACGAGCCATCGTTTATAAAGCACGTATTTGACTTACTTGTTGCATAAATTTACTCATTTTTGCGGAAGAACGCTCATTTATGTACATTCTTAGCCATCTTGGTTAGAATTGGAATGTACAGACTGGCAGTGAAATTTTGTGCGTTAGAAGTTGGTTAGAAGGGTGGCTGCACTTTTGGGCCCTAAGCCCTCCATGAAGCGATCTGTCCATACTCTCGCTATATAGGTACTCTATACCGTCCGCGTTCCGGGCTCGGAGGCCCTAAGTTCCAGGCGTAGCAGTCGAAGCTACGGCTCCAGCACCCGGAACTTTCGGCTTCTGCGCCCAGAACGGACGGTATGTTTAGACAGCCAGTAACTTTTTCTTTCAGTGCAACAGCATCTATACTTCAGCATGAATCGAAAGTCCGTTCATGTGACTGAGCACTAAAAAAAATTTTTCTTGAGATATTATTTTGACTTCGTTTCTTGTCGACAAAATTTGGTTTCTTTAGTTAAATCCGTGCGCATGTAACTTGATTTTTTTTCAGTTAAAAAAGCGTCGTTACGCTAGCGTTAAGTTTAAGTTAAAATAAAGATACCAAAACAACGTTTCTTTAACTTTAAAAAACTAGACTTCAGACGGATTTGACTAAAAGAACCTGATTCTTTAGTCAAAATAATAACTCAGGAAATTATTTTTTTCAATGAGATTCCTTTCTCCATCCGTGCACCGATCGTTCTTCAAAAGGTATCGCCTCCTTTCCTTACGAAGGGATATCCTAACCTACCAGATCTTTTAACCGAGTAGTGCCCCTTAGCTGGAACAGAGACAACCACGCTTCTGGAGCAGATGCTGGTAATGGAGCGATGGCTCCGAGTTAGCTGCTACTCGTGCATGACGTTTTGACGCCGATCTGCACCACTTTGCGCCACAATACACGGCTCATTACTCCGATATTTACTTACAAACGGCGAAAGCGAACAAATCAACTCAATGCGCGCTACCTACTCGCCCATCGCAAAACGCTTCCGCGGCCCGTGATAGAAGCGCCAGCAGTGCCGGACAAAAAAAAGCGAAAGAAAGGGGATACGATTTTATTACTTGCGGAGCTTAATGACAAAGCTCGGGATACTTCGCACTGCGATTTTTCCTTCTGTTAGCTTTTCCCCCTTTTCGTTCTTTTCTTTACGACATGACTCATCTCTGAAATGAATTAAGGCTTGATTTAGTAGACTTCTGGTATTGTACCATGCAGCGTCCACAAATTTTGGAAATTCCACGGGAGGAAAGTTATGTCCATTTTCTTTTTTCATTTTCAGATACTTCAGATCAAATCGCAAATCTAATTCTTTGAACATTCAAAGAAATATATTCACAAATTACTAAGATAATTTTTGCTTAATGGAATCAAATTTTGCAACGTCCGAAGGCACATTAGACGTTCTTTCTTCGCACGGCAGAACCGTGTAAGTCTGGTGGAGATTCTTGACGATTGACAACACTGTTTTTCCTGCATTTAAATCCATCGAAAATATCGATTTTCGGCGAGGCAAGCTGTCTCACCAAGAATCGATTATTTTACACACACTTAAATGGACGAAAAACAGTTTTGCCAGCTTTCGCCAATCGCCACTGTGTAATTCAGGCTCCGTAGATTAGAAAAAGCCATGAATTACAAAAATCAAGGCCGGATTTAGGATTTCTAACCCTACAGTCGCAATATGTGGAGTAAGCATACCTTAAATTTGAAAATGCGTGTTACAAACTACGCAGATTGCGCGCTCATGAGTCGATTTCAGACTTTTCTGATAAGCCCGAAGTAATTTTCAATCAAATCCACTCTTACAGGGTGTATTTGGTAGGCTATATCTCTTGCGTGCACTGGGAGAAAAACACATTGGATCAAGAGTCCAGACTCTTGAAAACATTGACAGGAAAAAGGACTCTTGATTCAATCAGATTTAAGCTTAAAGCAAAAGGAAATCCGCTCAAATTAAGAGGCTTGGCTGTTGATTTAAGCTTAAATCCGATTGAATCAAGAGTATTTTTTGTTGTCGATGTTTTTAAGAGTCTGGACTCTAGATCCAATGTGTTTTTTTCCAGTGTAATTTCGTGTTCAGTTTACTTGGTAGTTTCCACTTAAACATGATATTCATTAAATTTCAGACACATGCAAATTCTCCATTATTTATTCAATTTTTAAATCAGTTCAATCAGATTTAAGCTTAAAGCAAAAGGAAATCCGCTCAAATTAAGAGGCTTGGCTCTTGATTCAAGCTTAAATCTGATTGAATCAAGAGTATTTTTTCTTGTCGATGTTTTTAAGAGTCTGGACTCTAGATCCAATGTGTTTTTTCCCAGTGGGCGATAGACCCATTTCATCTGGAATACGAGGTCACTTTTGACAGATACCATAACATCTGAATGTGAAACAAAATTGACGGTGAACTTACTTTTGGGCTACGACTTGGGTTTGCTCCTCGGGGGAGGGGAGCCGGTGCTCGATGGTGTCAACGGTGTCCTCGGTGGAGATCTTGTTGGTGCAGTCGGGGTCCACGGTCATGTCCCCGAGAGCCTCCGAGGAGGTCCACGCCCGGAGTCCGGAGAGGGCGGCCGGCTGAAACAGACAAAATTAAATGGGACTCAGTCACACGCACACGCACACAGACACAGGGCCCAGAAGAAACAGAACAGAAAACGCGAATGTTACGCTTGTGCCCGCCAACGCGGAAGTATTGAATTATGTTTTCGCCGCTATCACTCTACTCCATACGCCACTCCACGGCTCGACGTATTTCTGCCGAGTGGAACTAAGTGCATTATGACGTGAGCCCTGTCATTCATACATTCTTATGGGTCTCAGGGCTCATGTTTTCATGCATATAGTTCCGCTTGACAGAAATACGGCCAACTGGTCCACATGCTCACTCAGCCGGCCATGCGTTGCGCATTGATATAAGGTCACGCCTTCATCTCTGCATGCATATTCTCGGTATCCCATGACTACGAACATATGGAAAAACGCCGCATGAGCCTTCAGGAGTTGCCAAATTTCCCATTGTAAAACGTTGATTTTGGAGGAAAGTCATGAAACGTCGTTTCCTGAACGAAGGAACGTAACTACAAATCAATGTTGCCAAATTTCCCTTCGTAAATTGCATTTTAACCAGAAAAATCTTGGGCATTTCTAACTGAAAATTTCACTGATTTTTCTTCAGATTTCATGCAAAAATCAGACAAATTTGGATAAAAATTGCACACTTACATTTTTTTAAAATAAATTCATTGTTGGAGTCAATTTGGCAACCTTGGATTGGAGTTACGTTCCTTCGTGCGGGAGACGACGGAATATTGCTCCTTGAAATTTTCACATACTTTGAATCAAAGTGAAAAAAAAAATCAGAGTGAGATTCTGAAAAATTGGAGAAAAATTATCCAACAGCTACCTTCAAAATTTGTATTTTATCGGAGGAAACTTGGCAACGCCTAATGGCTTATACGGCGTTTCTCCTGAGCATGGTAGACTGGAAAGAGGAGCTGGGTCCAGAGATGCTGAGCGCACACTTCGTGGACGTTAAGTTGAAAGCAGTGGCGTGGCGTGAATTAGCGATGTATCGATTGTTCTGCCATTTAAACCTATGGTAAAGAATCGATTATTAAGGTGTTCGCTGCGAACACCCTGTTTATCGATCTTTTTCCATAGGTTTAAATGGTATAACAATCGATTTATTGCAAAGCACGCCACGCCACTGGTTGAAAGGTGAACGAGGTCGGCTTACCTACGATATTTGGAAGACATCGCCTCGAATATGCAAGGGAGAACGGAATTTATAGTTCCCAGTGAGTTATACAGTGTCATCCAAAAGTTCCGCGCACAACCTTTTCTTAAAACTCTAAGGGCTAAAATTCGTGGGGCCTCAAAAACAGTATTCTGTCATCCGGGTGGATTCACAAAATGTCAAAGCTCCATCTCAAATTGTTCAAAAGTTACAGGAGTGCATGCGAGGAACTAGCGATGTACGCATTTTGGATCACCTTGTATATATGTATTATTGTTCATGATTTGGTTTAATGAAAACCAGACATATATAAGCTTAGACCAAAGTTGACGATGAAGACGAACAAAAAGTCGAAACGGAAAAATTACACTTGGAGATATCTATTTAGCAGTCAAAGCGTACGCTTAAAGCGTGCGATGAAACTTGTCGATGGGGCTCAGAGACTTTAACGCAAGGATAGAACCGCAGAGACTATATCTGACGCCCTCATGCGCGTTTTGTCCTGAAAGTACTACGTTTAATCAAGTTCCAGTGATAATGATTTCATGATTCTATTAAATCTGCTCTAATTTTGAACAAGTTGACCACTTTCTGAAACTTTTTTTGATGTACATCTTTGATTCAATAGAACTTAGAGTACAACGATAATAAAGGTTGCGATAGAATGAAGAAAATGAAATTCCCTGACATTTCCCTGTCACATATTGGTAAAATTTCCTGACAATTGAAGCTATGCCAGATGTATAAAAAGATATAATTTCAAATGGTTTTCACGTAAAATCTATTGTTTGAAACGTCAAACCCATTCTAGAGAGCTAAGAAAGGCGACTTGGCAATTTATCCCTGACATTTTCGTCATTTTCCCTGACATTTTCCGGTATTCTCTGACTGGCTATCCTGTTTCCATTCCCTACATTCTCTGAATGCAGGGTTGCCACAGAATTTAGTAAATGAAATTCCCTAACAATTCCCTGATTTCCCAGACACATTTTAGTGGAAATCCCTGACAATTGAGGATGTAACGGATGTTTAAGAAGGCATGCTTGAAAATAGTCTTCAGGTAAAATTTGTTATTCGAAACCTCAAACCCATTCTAGAAAGCAAATGAAGGTGATTTAACAAATTTTCCCTGACATTTCCATCATTTTCTCTGACATTTCCCGCTATTCCCTGACTTTTTAAAATTCCCTGACATTTCCCGGTTTTCCCTGACTGTGGCAACCCTATGAATGTTTCTAGAGGTGGAGACCATGCGGAAGGACAGAGGAGGCGAGAGAGATTGACGGAAAGAAAAGAAGCAATTCTTATTTGCCTGATAAAGCTGGAAATGGACGGAACCCTTCAGACGTCATTTAGCGACACTTCCAGGAAACGATCTCCTGGGAGATGGAGACGAGAATCGAATCCAACAGCGTCGGGAGTACAATTTAGGCACACAATATGAGGGAAGCGTCACTTGTTAAGTAGGTGACGGGTCCGGTCAATATCTGGGCCAGAGCCGCGACATATCATAAGTCATTCTTGGTGCAATTAACTGTGTCGCGGGAAATTCGAGCGGGCCGGGAAAATTTTGAGCAGTCACGATTTGAAGAGTTCCGAGAAAAAAACGGAAAGTAGAGCGCGGACCAGCGCGGACGCGGGGGTCAAGAACCACAAGTGCGCGGCGTTGTCGTTACCGTCCTCCTCAGTGACCATTTTCCAAGTTGGTAACACTGTTTCCTCCACTTGAATCCGTTAAAAATATTCAAAACAGGCCTCACTAAGAATCGATTGTTTTGCATACATTTAAATGGAGGAAAATGAACGTTACCAACTTTCAAGAATTGCCACTGCCTCTTTCTTTATCGACGCGACGCCGACACACCAGTACTGTCGTGCTGAGGGAAAACGCCGTGCGAGCCTTCAGACGTTGCCAAATTTCCTATAACAAATCACTCATTTTCAAGAAAAGTTGTGAATATTTTTCTTCCAATTTCTAGGGTAATTTTGCTTGTAATTTGATCTAAAAAGTTTGAAAATTTCAAGGAAAAATATCGACATTTTTCCTCAAAAATAAACATTTTAATCTGCGAAAATTTGGCAACTCTCGTAAGTTCATACGGCGTCCTTCCTTAGCAAGGCAGAATAAGTCCATCATTAAGGTGGATCTTTAGCTTTTTTAAGGGATTTCTTGGGGGCAATCGGCAAATCAGTCTGTAGATCAATCGTTGACAAATAATCGTGCCAAAAATGACCTTCCAAAATCTTAAAATAAAGTCAAAATTACTGGTCCCATTTTGCAACCGATTTTTGACTATGTTATGGGACTTCGAAAGATGATTTTTGGCACGACGTTAAACAATAATTTATCTCCAGATTGAAATTTCGATTTTCCAAAATAATCCACCTAAAGGGAAAATTTTGCGCAAAAGCTGAATGGAATCCACCTTAAAAGCGGACAACGGTTAGAATCGAAGTCTCTTTCCGGTCTGTGTGTTCAATTAAAAGACGATTAAATTCAAGGTGTCTAGAATTCTTGACCGAGCTCATGCCATGATTTTCTCTTGATTTTCAAGAGCTCATTTCTGGATGAGAAACAAAAGTTTTTCCCACTTTCCCAGGATTCTCTTTCTCTCGAAAAAAAACTAAATAATTCCAAGTTCCATGGTGAGTATGGATTTTTTTCATCTTCCATCCGATTCCTTGGCACACATTGGAATTTTTAATTTTAAAACGCTACCAAAGTTCATATTATCCGGTCGACATAAACTTCTCTACCATTCAGACGATTTGAAGATTCTTGATTCAGGCTGCTATTTGATGGCGGCTTGTGTGCAAGAACATGACCTTAACATGGTCGCTAAGCGGTAGAAGAAGAGATTCCCGGTCCCTGGAACAGACTGATTCCCCGATTTCTTCTAAAATGTTTCGTTCTCTGATGAATCCCCAGTTTCTCGGGGTTCCTCAGCCCTAGACACCGAGTAAATTGAACAGGAAGAAGAAATTAAGATCTCCTCATTCCTGGTGCGAGAGAAGGCAGGACTCGTGGGTTAGAAAGCATTTAAAAGTGCGCTGGAAGTGACCTTGGGGCTGACCGCGGCATTGCCTTCTCTCTGGATGCCATCGAGCATGGACCGGGGACCGCGCTGGCTCTGGCTCTGGTGCATTGGCGTTCGGCCATTGTTCCCTCCGTGGTACAGGCACAGGCTACAGGGTGACGACGGCGAGAGCCGATGCTGTGGAAGAGCGGGCGGGGAGGGGGAGGGGGCTAGGAGATCCATGTACCGATCTCTGTCTGCTGCCTTGTCAGCTTTTCTCCTTGAGTTTTCTTCCGTTGGATGCGGCCGGAGTCATACTTCTGTAAAGCATCTGTTGCTGCACCCACAAAGACGGTTGAAAATCTCACGGGTTGAGAAAAGAGGTAACAAGATCAAACGCCAAGCTTTTTAGTCCGAGGTTAACGCGGGTACTACCCCTTGTCGGACACGATGAAGGTCGGACGCCATCGATATGTTATCGCACACGATGGTATCAGCGGTGACGCATGTGGAGAAAGCTGTGTCAATGTATTTTATGAGACCCAGGAGAGAGGAAGTATACTGTTTAAAGCTGTAGATCATTCTTATTCGTTCTTTCCCGAGAGTGGCCTTTTTGTAAGTACTGGACGTATACGTATATATTTGTAGTATGAACACATCATGGTACACGGTGAAAATTTCCCTTAAATTTCACGTTTCCTCGACTATTTTTTCAAGGTTTTTCAAAAGAAAGAAAGAAAGAAAGAAAAAAAAAATCTGTATTTTTTGGTGGCTGCCTCAAGTTGTTGGGTATCAATGGAATATTCACGAGTGGGTTGGGAAGCGACCCCAACATTTTGGAAAACAAGAAAATTCTAGGTATAACGGTAAAATTCCCTGACTTTTCCTTTAGATACTGCGGTTAAGTAAAATTGGATAACTTTTCCAGTTGCCATTGACTTTTCAAGATTTTGTCAACGTGTAGTATTCCAGTGCGGGGCGATTATTGAAATGTTTTGTTTGTCGGATCGACATAGATGACATAGGTTAAAAGGCGGAGCGTGATTGGTCGGCTATGTCTTATCGCTGCTTTGTCGTGCCTTTGTCAGGTGGAATGATCGACATACTGTCGGAAACTTAAGAGGTGCCGTTAGCTTGTCGATCATTCCACCTGACAAAGGCACGATAAAGCAGCGATAAGACATAGCCGACCAATCACGCTCCGCGATTTAGCCTATGTCATCTATGTCGATCCGACAAACAAAAAATTTCAATAATCGCCCTTTTGCAGAATCAACGATCGATATACGATCCTGCGGTTGTTCGTTGTTTTGTAGTGCCCATTTCAAATCGACCCGAGTTTGGATGGGTCGGATAAGCCGTCGTCGGGAGGGCGCCAAATGTGTCGCCCTCCAAGTATAAGAACGTAACTACACAACGCGATGAACCTTGTCGGCCATATAACTCAATGTGTTCCAGGGCTCATCCCCAAAAGCAGTTACGCCATTCGTCAGCTAAGAGACGAACTGGATATGCCGGTGATGCAGAAGAAGCTTTTACGAGAAGGTGCGCGGCCGCGGCAACTAGTGCCGCGGCGTGCTTTGCGATACATCGATTTATTAGCCATTTAAACCTACGGAAAAGAATCGATAGACAGGGCGGTCGTAACCGACACCTTGATAATCGGCTCTTCACCATAGCTTCAAATCGGGAAATATCGATAATCGATCATTCACGCCTCGCCACCGATGGCCACGACTCGGCGTTTTGCTCCTCCAAGTTCCGACTCAGCGTCCCCTCCCCCCAACGCCACCTCTTCCTCTCTTGGGATGCCCTGTCTCGGCCCATTAAAGCGATGCACTGGCCACGGCTCTTTCCAACAAGTTTCACACAATCGATTTATCAATCGGCATTGTCAGCGTCCCGGCTCAGCTTCGTCCGACCAGCCGCCAGCGCCGACTCCTATTTCCCAACTTCAAAAGGAATTTAACGGGGGGCTTTCCTTCTGGCTCACCCACCTTCGATGCCTCGTTTCAAATGGACCGAGAAAAAAAAGCACTACAGTCGTCAGAAGCGGATCCAGCAATTTTTCAACACCGGATTCCCTCCATTTAAGCCTATGTTAAATGATCGATTCTGCTGAAGGACCTGGCCCCTCCAAGAATCGATACATTTCCATAGGTTTACATGGAGGAAACAAATTTTGCCAATAACAATCGTGCCCGGATACTCTATTGAAGGATGTAAAAATAGTGCTACACTAGAAGAAAAAGTCTATTGGATCGTGAGTCCAGACTTAAAGAATTTGACAAGAAAAAATACTCTTGATTCAATCAGATTTTTGCTTCACTCAAAAGGAAATCCACTTAAATCACAGGAGGCTTGGCTGATGTCGATTCAAGCGAAAAACCGATTTAATCGAGATTATTTTTTCTTGTCATATTGTTTAAGAGTCTGAACTCTGGATCCAAGAGATTTTTTCTTCTGGAAAGTGTGATGAAATATCGTGTTATAAAATATTGGCCATGTCCTAAGATTCAAAAATAAAATGCAAAGGACAATTTTCGACATTTGATCACAGTTTGAAAGAGGCTTTTGAATCTGTGAAAAGGGGTGTTGGTTCTGTAGAGAGGAGTCGACGTAGAACATGGTGTCAAGTATTCTTTATTTGTTCCATTTCCTGATAATCCCCTGATTCTTCCTGATTTTCGCGGAACAATTCCCTGATGAAAACCCCAGGATCTTTGATTACTTTTCCTCCAGACTTTCGTTTGAAAAACAAGATTTTTCTCCATAGTTGGCAAAAAAATCAACTTTTATCTTTTCATCTTTTGCCTGATTCTTTTTAAAGCCAATCCGACACGAATTACCAATTTCAAGAACATAATTTGACCTCCAAGCCGAGAGAGAAGAAATTCCCCGTTTTCAGCATTATTGCCCTGACAAATTTCCTAGTTTTCCCTGAAATTTTTCATTTCCTGATGAATCCCGGCTCTCCAATTTGTCCAGCGGGCCGATTATTCAAATTGATCGACAAAGCTATAGACAAAGAAGACATAGGGAGTATGGAGCCATCTTATTGGTTGAAATCGGTGGTTCCTATCGACAAAGGGAGAAAATGATAGACTAACTGTCGGGTTTCTCGTGGGTTGCCGTTAGTTAGTCTATTACCTACCTCCTTTTGTCCGTTGCAACAATCCGTTTCCACCAATAGGATCCCTCCATTTCTCTCTCGTTTCCTTTGTCCATAGCTTTGTCTATCAATGTAAATAATCGGCCCGCAGGTAGACAGCTTGACATAGAGCCTTGGTGGTCGATTCGAGGATCCAAACCTCAATTCTAATATACGTGCAACAGCGGCGATTTGCGATACGTCAATCGATCCATCATTTAAACCTATAAAAAAAGATCGATAACCAGGGGGTCCGCAACGAACACCTTAACGATCGACCTTTTACCACAGCTTTAAATGGGAAAATATCGATGATAATCGATCGTTCACGCCTCGCCAATGAAGTGCAAGCGGGCCGCTGCAGCGGTGATGGACCGACGAGCGTCTGAAAGGTGCAATTTTCTCGATGGAGGATATTACATGTTGCATGAATGGTCATCGCCGCGATAGCAATGGCCGCGGCCAATGTGACGGGCATCACCCCGAGTCGGGCGAGACGAAACGCCACGCCGCACAATGGATCGAGTCAATGAAAGAGGCCGGATATTAATTTTTTTTTTACTAAAACTGGAAATTTCCACGTTTATTTCGTCAAATTTAAAATTTTGAAGGATGTTACTTCAAGTCAATTTTACGAGAAAACCAGTGAGACCATTCTTAAGGCCTCGAAATCTTGCAGGGTGTCTACTGAAACAGGCTGATCAAAAATAAGTACTTTTACAGTACTTTTTCAGTACCTCATCAAGAAATTCAGTACCTCTTTCGACAGAAAAATTCCGTTCTTTTTCAGTACCTCCAATCCTCCATTTGACGAAATTCGAAAAATGTCAAAAATTTGAAATTGCGACAAAAATGACAAAAAAATTAAACAAACATTCGGACCTTTTTGCGGAATTTCCACACTTTTTCAGTACTTCCGGACCGCCCTTAAAAAATTAGTACTATTTCCGGACTTGTAGACACCCTGTCCAGTAGTAACGGGGTTATAAGCGTTTAAAGTTTCCAAATTTTGTCCGACTTCTCCAGTTGACTCGTTCCACCGTGCGCCGCGGCGTGTCCTACAGGCTGCCCGGCATCGGCCACATCATTTCTAGGAAAAGCTCTCGACTCGAGAGCAATGATTTATATTTTAATTTCTCCGGGTCCTTTTCAATTTGAGTTCCCGTTATGGCGGCTCCCGCGACGCCAGTGTTTTTTGACAACTTCCAAGCTCGGCTCTGGCCGTGTGAATGGCCGTATTGTCTGCCCGCAATGAATGACCACTGCCCCCCCTCGACCCCCGCCCAGCACCGGACACCACATCACGCCACTTACCTCTCGGCACCACCTCATCCTTCGATAAGACTCAAAGTTTAGTCTCACTAAGAGATTACGAGACGTTCAATTTCTACTTAGTTTTCCAGGCCCTTCCTATGACCGTTTTTCGGGTAAACTTCAAAGTTTCGGAGTGGAAAAGCCTCTGCCTCGCTGCATCTGAGATTTTAAAAAGGATTAGAGGTTGAAAGGGGCGAAACACGTGATACAACTATTTTGACTTCCAAGTAGGTAAAACTGCATACCCACGAAATGAAGGAGAACGTGGACTCTTTTTGACTGACTCGGAGACTTTAACACTAAGATAGAAAAGTTGGATAAGGTGAAAAAAGCGATACAACTATTTTCCGAGGGTGGAGTTCTGCAAATTTAATTATAGAACACCTGAAAATGAATCGTCAAATTCTCGTGAAATCGTTTTCATTGCATTATTGGCCTTCTTTCATGTGCGCTCACTAACCGCTCCTACAGCTTCGATTAAATTCATGTAATACTACATTCGAAGCAGTGGACTTTCGCCCTTTCATCAAAAAGCGCAATAGAAAAGGGCACAAGTCCACTTCAAAACACTTTTCCCTCCAAAAAATCTGTTCCAAATAAGCTGTTTCTACGAGATTAGTTTATTCTCTCTTTAGAAACTTCAGGGAAATAGTTTGTCTTGAAAAAGTTGGTTTTTGAACTTCCGCTTTTTCAAAAATAGTGGATTCAAATATTATAATGAATCTTCAGAAAAACTAAATAATATAATGATTCGAAAACTACATACGATTAAGACGAGAGAAGAGATAGTCTACCCGACGCGACGATACAATGTGGATGAGAGGACATTATAAAAAAGTGAGCTTTGTAGCCAGCTAATTCTTCGATTCATCGCGGCTTGACGTAATCATCGGACCTATCAATTTTAACTTTCAATGAGGATGAAGCAAGAGCGCGGTGTCGGCTTGTCTATTTGCCTGGATTGCTGCTCCGACGGGACATATTTCTGGCGGTTCCATTCATCGTGGCTAACAAAATAACAATCGCTTCAAGTTTCTTTCATCTTAGCGCTCGCTCATTTTGAGACTCGTGCCTCCCGGCATCGCAATTACGAGAGGTCTCATACAAAGAAAAGCATAATCGGTTCATTTTCGTTTAAACTTAAGCCACCCCCTCCCCCCGAATCATCGGGTAACGCAATCTAACTTCAAGCCGTTTTCTGACATTGGAAATAAAACCATGCGTGCCGTTTCCAGCCCTGTCTGCCGCAGGTTGTCATTCCTCTGACATAAGGGCGTATCTTCGATTACGCATGAGCCCCGGAATGCATGAACTTACATGGACAATAGGATTTACTTGAAAATAGATATGCACTTACTCCAGAGGAGCGATGAAATTAGAAGTTCTATATTGGGTCATCAATTGAATTTTTATCAGCTCACATTCGTGACGTGTAAAATCTAGTGGCGTGCTTTGCGATAAATCGATTGATCTGCCATTTACAAGGCCGGATTAAGGGGGTGGCCACATGGGCCGCGGCCCATGGCGGCAAAATTAGGGGGCGGCAAATTTTGTGATTTTTTTACATGCAGGTACAAAAAAATCGGATCCAGAAAAAAATTGCAAACAAGAAAAAGGTGACAAAATCTCATTTCCTGAGTTCATTAATTTCTAATTTTGTCGTATTTCGGTGATACAAAAGACTGTGCACCTTTAATTAGTTGAGTGACGAGAGAAAACAAACACGTAATTTGGCCTGGCGCAGCGCGGCGCAAAGAGAAATGATGACGAGGACTTGGAGATGAAAAGGAGAAGCCCTCCACGCGGCGGTCGGCATGTAACACATATTAGCGCCTACGAGACTGAATGAATACTTCACGCATTGCGTCAAACACAGTACGGCCAACAGCGGTCGGCCAGGTCGGCGAGGCGTGAAACGCACAGTGCCTACAAGACTACATGAATACTTCACGCATTGCGCGAAACACAGCGTGGTCAGCGCGGCACGGCGGCGGAAATTAAAATTATTAAACCACATTTATGTTTGTTCTTTCTTAATTTTTTAGTTCATTTCTTACAAATGAAAGGCCTTGTCACCACAGAGATAGGTTTACGGAACTGAACTTTCGCGCGAAGCTCCGTGAACTTTTGCTAGTGATACGTTGACAGGGCTTACGCAAAAAATGTGTCCAACACGAGTGAGGGCGTCTTATGCACCCTTCTCCCTCCGGCACATTCACTCGATGGGTTTTATTGATGTTTCAAAATGAATGAGGAGAGGGCGGCAAAATACAGGCGGCCCATGGGCGGCAAGTAGGTAAATCCGGCCATGGCCATTTAACCCCCCCCCCCCACGTAATTTGCGAAATTTTAAAGTATCTAATTTTAATTTGAGTCAATTTCGTTACGAATGCGTCACCTAATGTAAAGCGTTCTTCATCGTTTCTTCCTCCGTTTCTTCCTTCTATCTTACATCCCTTCAACTTCCCCCTATTTTTCGGGAAAGCGGGGAGGGGGAAGCGTGCGCCCCATACGCCCCCCTTGGATCCGCCAATGGTGAAGGTGCTTTCAAGGTAAAAAATCGAAGTAGAAGTACCTTGATTTTCTTCAGTTGTCTGCTCTCGTTTTCGAAGTCCTCTCCCTCCAGGGTTGCCGGAAGGTTTCCGACTCCTTTTTACGGTGATTCATGACGCTTTAAAATTACTATACGATAAGGTTGCAATTAACATAAATAATTTCAGTGCTCGGCGGGTGGGCCGAGGCGCGAACCGGGAGGGGTGGGGGTGAGGGGGGCGCCGTGTCCCAGGCGGAACCACTCAAGCGGGGCTAAGCGCGTGTTTAATCTGAAATTAATCAAGGAACTCATCGGGACAAGGCGAGTATGACGGGCGGAGGGTGGAGGGTGAGGTCCCGCAAATGACTTTATGCAGATAGGCAGATAAGTCGCATATGCTCACAGCACACTGCACACCGCGGCGCACTGCATGCAAGGCAGGCAAGAGCGATGCAATGGCGTGGCGTGAATTGCGATATATCGATTGTTATACCATTTAAACCTATGGAAAAGGATCGATAAACAGGGTGTTCGTAGCAAACACCTTAATAATCGATTCTTTACCATACGTTTGAATGGCATAACAATCGATATATCGCAAAGCACGCCACGCCACTGGAGCGATGCAGGGCCGAGCCCTGCGGCTGGAGACATGACTCCTCATCGCATCGCATTTGGCGTTCCCCGTTGCGTTCCGTGTTGGCGTTGCTCGGCGGTTTGGAGGAGCCGCATTAACGTGACATTCCGATGGCAGACGCTGGGGAGTTGGGCGCACGCACCACCCGCGACACCTGAATATGTCGCCTTTCCCATGTCTCGCCCGCCGAAGTTCCGACATGACACGGGTTCCGAATAAGTCCAGGCGGAATGCGGTACCCCGTGGGGCATTGGCGGATCCAGCAAATTGGCAACATTGTTTTTCATCATTTAAACCTATGGAAATTTATCGATTCTTAGAGGGGCTAGGTGCTCCGACAAGAATCGATTATTTAACATAAGTTTAAATGGAGGAAACTGGGTGTTGCCAAATTGCTGGAACCGGGCTTCTGCCGGAGGGACGCATTTAGATACAAGTTTGTGTCACGCAGCTTCGCAAGGGGAGGGGTAGAGGGTCAGTGTCAGCGTCACGTAACCCTTTCTATTGGTAAAAAAAAAGAAAATCCAAAAAGTATTATCCTCATTTCTTCAATGTCATTGGCCACACTATCATTTAATACAAATACTTCAATTTTTATCTACCTGTATATTCAACAATTTCCCGTATCTTTTGGGATCGGAAGGGTGGGGAATCCGCCAAGCGTTACGTAATTCTGAAGATGAGGTCCGGGTTTGCATTACGCAGCGTTACAAGGGGGAGGGGGGGGTCAAAAATTCTAAAAAAAACTGCATTGCATAATTAATGAAAGCTCCCTGATGATTCTTACGCTTCTTACTTACGATTATTCAAATTTCCCTCAATATCGGTGTGAGGAAAGCCCAGAAATTTCAAACCATTTTATGGTTAGAGGTTTTGGAAAATCTCCGAAACTTTTATTTTTAAGAATAAATAAAGATATAGCTAACATCTCAAATTCATAAATTAAAGGCAGTGACTTTTTAAAGATTTCGCTTAACCGATGATTTTGAATTTTCTAGGGAAAAATACAATTTGCGAGTGGGGAGTTCGCAACTTTGAAATGCAGTTACGTTCTTTCATGTGGGAAACGAAAGGATTGTCGTCGGGAAACCGGGCGCCGAAAGGGGGAGGTGGGACATTTTCCGAGGCGTAGCCGCTAGGCTACCAGCTTGGAGGCAACGACGCGACGTGACGCGTAGAGGGAGGAAAGCAGTCGATCGGCGCCTGACTTAATAATCACTCGCGGGTAAATGGAAGTTGGATATACACCGCTCGGGGGCATCGCGGTGCGCCGAGTTGCAAAGCTGACAAACTGGGCGGAGGAGGGGCATTTAAGGTGGGCACAGACATATCTCGTTGAAATTGAACTGTCTGAAATTATTACGGTAACCCCTGCGCCGGGCCGGCGGCCTACGCACAGCATCGCTTCCTTCCAGTCTATTTTCTGGACTCGTATTTCACGGGTGCGTCGACCTGTAAAGCGTAAAGCCACTATGTAAGTGAATATCCTCGTCGGCGAGAGGAAAATGAGGTGGGATGGTAGGTGCACGATCTTCGTCTCCGCTCGTAAAAAATGTTCACTTCTTCCACCGTAAATAATGAATGAAACATGGGAGTGGACACAGGATGGATGCCGTTGAACTACTATGGATCCATCAATATTTACACTGAATAAAAAAGTTACGGGCTATAAAGACATAACTTCTGTTCCGGGCTCAGAGGCCGTAAGTTCCGGGTGCTGAAGCCGTAGTTTCGATTGCTCCGGGTGCTACGCCCGGAACTTTCGGCCTCTGAGCCCGGAGCAAGGACGGTATGTCTTCATAGACCGTAAGTTCAGCTTCCACCGACGGAGTTTTCTTTTCAGTGTAGGCCTATTGAAAAGGAACCTACATTATCTTGTTTTGGTATGGATTTCATTAGAATTCTTAATTTAATTCTTCGAAAATTTCGCACATTATAACAAGAGAATTAGATCTCTCGAAGAAAAAAACCAAAAAAACGACTCATTAAAGCAGGTTACGAGAAACTCTATATACAGTCATGCTGAGATAACTATTTTTTTTTAGATTTTAAGGGCCGGTAAAGTTTTATACATTAGAATTGAATGCATTTCTTGGCAAATTTACGATGTCGCGATAAAAAACCAGTGCTGGTTTACTTCATCGGCGCAATTGGCAACTTGAAATTACTTTAAGGAGTAGCAGACGGAAGAATCAAAGCTTCAATTAAGGTCGCATGCTGTTGAGTTAGTGTGTGTGTGTGTGAGAGAGAGTCCATGGTACTATACTCGAACTTCAACTCCTAGATGCAACTATTTGAACTCCATGGATATCCGTGTTGCATACGCGCGGAATTGAAGGCGTTTCGCTTTCAGACTCAATGTGCCTCGCTAGCAGCCAGCGCAGCGCCCAGCGGTACTCACAATCAGTGGAGCGAGTCAATAAAAAATTTTGTACGGTCATGCGAGAGGGAACCCTCCCTGGAAAATAGGATTGGGACATAGATCGAAAATGCATGCAAAGAAGATATGGTAAAGAATCGCTTATTAAGGTCTTTGCAACACCATGTTAACCGATCCTTTTCCATAGATTTAAATGACAGATAAATCGACATTTCGCAAAGCACTCCACGCCATTCTGACTTGTTAAGGAAGAACGCCGTATGAACATTCGGGGTTTGCCAGATTTCCCTCGATAAAACATGTATTTCTGACGCAATTTAAGCATATTTTTCCTCTAAATTTTCAGATGTCTTCAATTAAATTGCGTACAAAATTGTCTCAAAATTTTGGAAAATATTATTCAGAATTTTCCCGGTAAATTCGGTTTTTATCGGAGGAAACTTGGCAACGTCTGAAGCTTCATACGGCGTTCTTCCTCAGCACGGCAGCATTGCATGTTGAATGTTGAGGCACTATAAGCAACTCAGTTTTTGAATTTTACTGATTTGCTATCCATTAAATCCTCCTCAGTGCCGATTTGTAGATTCTTGTTGTCGATTGGAGAGCGTGAAATTTGGATTGCTCTTACTTGCTTTTTTTTAAAGCTCCACGAAAGAGAAAACGTTGGCTATCTCAATCTCAATGCGTGGACTGCAATGCGAAGAGAAGTATGTACACGAGCAAATATTGCTGATAAGAGTTACGACCCGACGCGACGCCAGCCCGTCACTGATCTTGTTTGAATTATCAACTTGACCTTGCACATTGCAGGGGGGCTCGAGGGTGGTTAGGGGGCGGGCGGCCAAGACACAAACGCTCCGATTGTGCACTGTGCAACCGTTGAGGTATGAACAAACACAGTCTTATCGTGTGTTGGTTCAGCTTTCAAAAGGTGTTGTTGTTTACCCTGCCGCAATCATAAACTCAGCTGTTCCGTTGTTTCAAACTGCTACGAATCACGGTGGTGACAACCGAGCGACAAGATGTGTGTTAAGAAAAAAAGAAAAAAAAGGAAAACTGCATGGGTATCATTACAATGACGAACTGTTCATGGATCAAATATCAAGGTGTCTTAGTAGACACCTTGAACAGGCAGGTCAAAAACAAGTACTTTTACAGTACTTTTTCAGTACATTCTAAAAAAATTCAGTACCTCCTCCAACCGAAAAATTCCGTACTTTTTCAGTATCTCCATTTGATGAAATTAGAAAAATTTCAAAAATTTGGAATTGCGACAAAAATTTTAAAAAATCCGGACCTTTTTGTGGAATTTCCGCACTTTTTCAGTACTTCCGGACCGCCCTTGAAAAATCAGTACTATTTCCGGACTTGTAGACACCCTATCGATGAAAGTTTTGATCTTTGTAAATTAAAACCCAAACCCTAAATTACAATCTTACAAAAATATGTTGACTTTTTTTCTTCTTTTTCCCCTTTTTTTCTTGTATTTTAAAAACTATGGACAGAACACAGATTCCGCGTCTCACGGCAGAGAATTCCAAGCCTTAAAATATTCGGTATCGTGCTATCGTGCCGGGATCGAGGTCCGGCGTGCAAGCATGCACGAGACTGAGGCACGCCTTTGGTGCCGCACTAAAGAAAAACGCCGTATGAGCCTTTACGTGTTGCCAAATTTCCTTGGGCAAATCACAAGTTTCCGGGAAATTTTGTACAAATTTTCCTTCCAATTTTTCAGAGAATTTTATTCCTAATTTGCTTTAAAGTGTCTGAAAAATTCAATGAAAATGTTCATAGTTCCTTCAAAAATATAAATATTTTCAGAGAGGAAATTTGGCAATAGTCAAAGGCTGATACGGCGTTCTTCCTTAGCGCGGCAGTTTACCGTGTGGTTCATCATCACACAATCATGAGGAATTCATCAGGGTGGCGAAGAGTAACCTAATCACGTTCCACCCGTAAAACCATAAGTTCTATAACGCCTGTCTCCTGAGATTTAATCCTGCCTCCACTCTGACGGACCTCGGTCACAATGCTGCCTTCCTGAGACCAATTACACATCGAGAACAAATTCAACACTATCCATAAACTATTTTATTGTTTATTACAGCATGCTAATGTATTATCCGAAATCATGATATTTCTACGAGCCATCAAAAAATTTAAAATGGGAGGACGAATATTAAAAAAGTAAACTTTCGATGGGTTTTGCAACCCTGCGACTATGAATTCCACACGCCGATAAAATGTTTAACAAGTCTTCATTTCTGGCATGCGGTTAACTTAATTTTATTTCCAGCCATGGTTGCAGGAGATTGAGGAATTCTTACATCCTTTGGCGTAAAACGAGGGTTAAACTTGGGCGTTTGGCAACCCACTTTTCAGATCTTGATGCGACCACGACCATTATGTCTGAAGTTAATTTGACCGCGGTGGAAATTCAGGCTCTACTTTCGAGATACTCCGACTGATAAGATCTCCGTATGTTATTTTGATGTTTTATTTTTTGCCTTTAATAGCGCGGATAGCCGTGCGAGGAAAAAATACGATATTGACGGAATGTCCGGTATGGAGAGGAAAACGTTTGGCGCTATCCGAAATCAATTTTCAATTCCTATCAAAAATGTATACTGAATCGGATAGAAACGGAGCATAAGAGACCATATAATCATCGATTCTCCGAATTACACTTCTATACTCCTCTTAGAGGTTTCTTTCAAAAGGTCTATGATAATTACTGTGAGTAATTCCTTCAACTGCGAGGAAGCATCGGTAGGAAAATATAAGTAAAAAGAACCTCGAGTAGTCGGTTACCCGATGATACGAGAAAAAAAATTGGCTCGCTCGCAATTTTCTCTAGAAAATTATTACTATGCCTGCACTACACGGAGTAAAAACTTCGTGCGTGGGACCCGAAGTTTAGGTCATATGTATCTTTGAAGTTTTCGGATTGAGTATCTGAACACTTTAGGTGCAGCTGCTGAGGTTTGGATCACACATCTGAAACTTCAGTTTTTACATCTGAAGTACTTCGGTTTTCACATCCGAAAAACTTCGGTTCTCACATCTAAAGTACTTCAGATGAAAGAACTGGAGTTTCAGATGTGTGATCCGAACCTCGACAGCTAGACCTGAAGTGTTCAGATGCTCAATCCGAAAACTTCAGAGAGCCATATGACCTAAACTTCGGGTCCCACGCACGAGGTTTTTTTCTCCGTGTATAATCACAAAAATAATATGTAAAAATATGTATGTTTTGGTGTGGTGATATTGAAGTATGTGTTGACTCACCGTTCGCGTCTCGATATCGATGTCGATGTCGACGGTGTAGCGCCTTCTTTTGGTGCTGAGGACGGGCGTGCAAGAGAAGTAGCTCGCCGAGGGGTAGCCATTTTTCTTGAGCCGCTCGAGGACGGTGATGGGGGTTTTGGCGGCGGCTTCGTAGAGCCTTTGAATGAACACTGGTCTACTGTCTTGCGTGAAGAACCCGCTGTCCGTGTGGTGTTCCCGCGTGAAGTGCGTCTTCAGCTCGCTGAACGATGTCAAATTACTTTCAGCTGCAACAATCAAAACGAAAAACAGGATTATCTCGGGAAAAATATAGCTGTGTACAGCGAAACAGAAATTAATGTGCACACTAAAGGAATAATTACACTGAAAAAAAGGACGGCAAAAGAGTTTCCTCAATTTCTTCGTTTTCCAATTCCCTGACTTCTCCTTGTTCTTTGTGGCTTTTCCTTAACTCCAAAAATTTTCAAAATTCCGGACTTTACAGCAGTACTCCTACTGAGATATTTTTGCTTTAAACTGCAGCAGCTTCTGCGAAAAGCTGCTTCCAAAATTACCTGACTTCTTCCATGAATGCCCTAACTTTGGCCGACTTTTCCAGGTCGCCGTGAATCCCTTTACTTTTCAGGCTTTTCACACTCCCGGTAACCGATAATTATCGGTCTGTGCACCATACTGTGGTAGATTGTAGCATAGTATGGTATACGTACTATTATTATATGTTGCCTTCACTGCGATTAGTGGTGTTCCATATTGACCACTAATTGTTTCAAAAGCCATAGATTTTTCTCCGTGTACAGATTCAATTTCTACCTTGCCTGAACATTTTTGGACTGAGATGCGTGCGATGAGAAAAAATTAAACGCCGACATAGCAGCAACTGTGAGCTGGAGTAATAATATCGCTAATAAGCTGTTCGACTCATGTCTGTTATGACAGGATATCCACGAGCGACAGCTTGCGCAGCGGGAACGGGCAGATGTGACAATTGAGAGACAATGGGGGTGAGGGGGGTTATAATAAGTACTAGGGTTACCGAAACATCCCACCCCCTAAAATTTCGTGGTTTAAATTGGAGCTCTATTTTTCCAACGGACCCCGCGCTTGCTTCGAAAGGATCCCCGCGAGCACCATCGTGGTCATAAATTCAAGTTTGGTCACGCTGACCTCAACCGCGCTTAATCGATTTCAATGACCGATCTGAGGGTGACATGCTTCGT